>HE671052.1:0-46337 GCA_000313835.2 Heliconius melpomene melpomene
CAATTTGCAACATCTCATGCTAATGGTTTTTGAATGTTGTACAAGTTTCATGCAACCACATTCGACACATCTCACATTGTATCCAATCTGATTTTGATTTAGTTAAATTATAATTTTCAAAACATTCTACACAATAATTATCAACTTTAACTTCTTTTTGTTGGTATTTCTATTTTTTTAAATTTGCTAATTGATATTGCTATTTTGAATTTCTTAAGGTTCGAGAGGATATGCCATAAATCCAGGATATTTCGTTGATACTTTTTTGTTTTTTATTTAGATCTTCGAACGCAAGTGCTAAGCTATCTTCTGTCCAGCTGATGTGGCGCGGCACCACGCCTGGCTTTCGTTTATACTTGCGAGGCATTTTGCTGTTGAGAATTTATTTTATTTAAGATAAACTATAGTAAAGCCCAATAAAAATATTACCAAGGAAAAAAAGGTAAAACCAAATGAAAAAATAACTAAGAAAAAACCTGTTTGCTCGTTAAAATGTGTAGTTACGGATAGTTGCCCCAGGGCAACAATCCGCAAAAGACAGTAAGGCAACTATCCTTTTTGATACGGATACTTGCCCTTTTTATTTACAAAATAAATAAACATATTTAACAACAAAACGTTTATTACAGTGCAATTTAAACTCTAATGCAATCAAAGAAATAATTATTTTACTGACACCGCAATTAGTTATAATTATATTTAACGGAGATTACTTGCCAATATAATTCTGACGTTCGTCAAAGTATCGTCGCGGAAGATTTTTACTCACACGGACAAAACTCGTGCACCTACTTCGACAGCTGATGCGGCACCGAGACCTACGCGGGGGACGCTTCTTATTATGATCAAAAAGAAACACTGTAAACTCGTCTAACATAGAGCATTTGAAACTGAGGCAAGTATCCGTCCGAGGCAACTATCCGGGTTTTACCCTATACAAAAATGACGAATACGACGTTTTTTTAAATTTTAATCACTGTAGAGCCTAATAACTTGAAAATGATTACTTTTTTTTAAAGATCTTACTAAATTTTAAATAAGTATCTATGTAACGTATCTACTTACTTGTTTCTTAAATATTGTAAGATTTTAAATATAACGAAATAAAATATCTAAAGTAAAGTCTAGATTTGTTAGTAGGTAGGACAGAATTTCATTTTTTTAGTTTTATTTTATATTGCGTCTTTTACTTACATATTGAAGATGCATTTTACTTAATATCTATCTTTTTAACATTTTTTCCAATAGCTAAATATGCATAGAAGTTTCTAGCTGCGAGTAGATTTACTGCGTCGTATCCTATGGTTATTAACAATCGTCCTTGCGACGTTATGGCGGATTTATGGGGTTTTCATGACCCCCATAATTCTCTCGTTAATTGTACCTACAATGTATGCGGCGGTAAAGATTTATTGACTTAGGTATTCGTGTGCATAAATCATATTACCTATACCTAGGTTATTCATTTTTGTATTTTAAATAATAATAAATAATAATAATAATAAATACTTTATTCAGTAATTAAATGCTATATATACACTTTGATTTCGTTGAAAAATGGAAAAAACAAGACAAACAATTTAGTAGAGGTGAGCGATGGCAGCCAGCATCTTTGCCCCTTAAGACATTATTTCGATGACATACGTGAGAATACTCATCAATTACATATTATTATGTTGACATAAGAAAAAATAAAGCGATATAACAAAAGGTTTAAATTAATTATTTAAAAAGAATATTAAATACATTAATTTTCGATATGAGCCTTGGTCTTGATTTAGTTGAAAGGCAGAAGCCGGATGGTAGAATATCTAATATATTTATATGAGCGAATATAAAGACCTGGCCAGACTAAAATTGCTATCTTTTGTATAATAGAAAATTGCTAAAAGAATATGTGCAAAATTTTATATCTGAAACAAGATGTCTCTATGCATCCATTATTAGGGCAATAAGTTAATTTCATTTCCCTCACTTCGTTAAGCCAAATTGCAGGATTAATTTCTGCCACTTAACACACAATACCTGGAATTCGGGGAGAAAGTAGAAAAAAGAGAGAGAGAGAGAGAGATAGACTCTATGTACCTATAGATATGAATGAACGTTCCTTTATAATCCATGTAACATCTAATTTGATAACCCTATACAATATAACTCTAGTTTACAACGTAAATGAGAAATTTACAATGTGAAAGAAATATAATGATATTCCTACATATCTTTCCAATCTGTAGATATAAAATTCAAATGTGTATTGTGCCTCGTTTATTACAGTGCCGCATTTAGTTTTAGTGTTATTGCTGTTTCTGTTACGCAATTAGCTGATTTAGTCTGATTAGGCTATCGCGATGAGAGCAATGGTTATTACCTACGTCTATAAAATACGTTACCAGTTCGCAAGATATGTGCCTATTACATACCAACATACATATATATTAACATGATCGACAATGAGGCTGTGGATTCGATTACCACTCGAGGAAATTTTGGAGGAGGAGGAGGAATATTTAATATTTCCTTTTCATCGCTCTGGTGTAAATCGGCGTTAAGTTCCGCTACTCAACACGCAATGCCTTCAGAATACGGCGGGATTAGTATTTCCAAATAATTGGGGAAATATTTGAATATGTCAATTTGAATGGCTACCAGACAGAATTACGATGAGTTTAAATATTTGTTATAGAAATTATATATACCTACCTAGGTGATAAACTAAGGTGGAATGAATGTCTTACATTTCTTATAGAAAAAGTTTGGTATTTTTTAAAATTGACATTTACATGTACCTACCTAAGATCTAAGTACTTTTTTTATTAAACTAAAAAAATACATCAAATCTTTTATATTCGTGCCAGTGACTATATATTTTATTTAAAAATGGTATAACATTTTATTTGTGTAAACAAAGATATAAATATTAATGAATCATATTATTTATTCTAATATAGCCTAAACGTGTTAACAATATTTTCATAATTCACCCCAAAATTATTACCCAAAACATCACGCTTTTCAGGAACGTACTTCCCTATTCCTCTTAGTATTTAACAGAAAACGTCCTATCATTACCGTTTCAAGCGAATTTCAGCGTTGAGCGGTAAAAATGTGAGCTTACGTGGGGCGTTAGAGAAAAAAAAAGCGGTTCTATATTCAAAGTGGGCAGCCAATCGCGAGCGCTGTAGGCGTGTCCGCGCGCACTCATTGGCCAGATGCCCCGCTTATAAAGTTATAACGGTGAACGTTTTATTACGTTTTCGGACGCGTCTAAGCTATGTTGATTTATTATCGCTTTTTTTTTAGATATTTATTTTTTTGATTTTTCAATTTATTTATGTATGTATGTATTTGCTATTATTATTGGAAATAGATGCGAAACTACAAGGTCGCTTTGTTATAGTATTAGTTTTATGTGGAAAAGGTGTGATTTATTAGTGTTTTTTTTTTTATTTCTTCCGTGTTTTTATGGAGTATTTTAATTGAATTTAAATATATTTATTTATATAGATGTAGCAAATTCTTTGTCTTAATTGGACAAGCCGTAATGTTATGCTGGAAGTAATAGATAATACCTTATCACAGGGCTCTACTTATTTATATAATTTGTAGAATGAGTATAATGAATATCATTCAAAAAATAATTAAATTTGAATTACCTAGACATTGTAATATTTCAATTAGGAATTTAAAAATCGTCTGTTAAAAGATATTTATCCTTTACCTCTCCACTTTTCTATTCTCCACTATAATTACTCTGTCTATTAATATATTTTATTAAACACTTAGTAAAATAAGTTTTTTAAAAAGTAATAATAAATATATTGAGATGTACTTAGGTACCTTTTTGAGACCTCCACTGTATTTAGTTTCGTAAGCAGATAGGTAATGAGATACTATAAGCCACTGGCCTCGGGACTAACGCAAGCACCATTAAAAGCTGTCTAATAGCGTACATAACATTTAATATGTTAAAACATAGACTAAACATAAACAACACGTCCGCCATCTTTGTACACCAAATGAACAATGGCTATTGTCTCGTTCCAAACTTTCTTATTAGGAATAATTGTAACCTTTTAAAGCCTATTTATTACGATAAATCTTATATTTTCTAAAAATCTTAAACTGGAAATATGTAGGTATAATATATCTACACTTTTCTTTGAGAATTGTTTGTTGAATTCGTTCCGAAGATATTAATAAGATCATTAGTCAAGGAATATTGATTGTAGATTGGAGAAAAATGTAACAACGGTAATAGTAAACAATTTTTCCTAATTATTAAGAAATAAGCTAAAATATCAAACTGAATAATTGATAAAGATATTTTTGTAGAAGATAAAATTAAATAAAATATACTTATTTTTAATTCGTTGGTAATTTTCTAAAATATTTTTTATGCAAACTGTGCTTAATGAGATTGGATAGAAGGTACCTAAGTGATAATTAAAACCTCAGCTTTAAATGCTGCTCACGCCATAAGACATTGAAATTGGCAAAAAATGTGGAATATTCATAGGTAGTTCAAATACCTACAGTAAGTATATTTTTTTACGGGAACCTAGCTTTAAGCCACCACCATTTCACCATTTTCCTCCGATTTCTGGAGACATTGCGTGTTGAGTGGCGGAACTTAACGCCGCACTTTGCCCCAACTTTTACATTCACACGCTTGTGCCCCGCACCACGACCTCAAATAAACGCTTTAAAAATATCCCATTAACTGCAAACTCCACAATGGCCATTGTATCTTAACAATAAAATTTTAACACCATTGGCTGTTAGTGTAGTTAGTTTGCTCCTAAGTACAAAGAATTACACTTAAATAGACGGACAAAAGTGACAATTTTATGTACGGATGTCATATAATTTACTGTCAAAGGCACCCCCCCTTATGTGGCTAACACCGTCAAGTTACAGGGGCATAAAATTATTGTCTTCAAACACCAAAGTTAAATGTCTTTAGTTCTAAAGTCCATCATGTTTTAGTGTCTCTAAAGATTTATTACGTAGAGTGTAGTGACTTGTCGACGCTGAACGGCCATATTGTAAGTGTTTGATCTCTTAGTGAAGTGAGGAAGCTAGAATATATTTTTTTTCTTGGTAATTTATCTCTATTTTGGATATTATAATAGTAGAGCAGTAATGTGTTGAAATGTGGTCGTCTTGGCGGAGTGGACCATTGTGGATCTGATTCCCACTCGGGTGAAAGAATTATTAATTAATATTTTCATTTCCTCGGTCTGCTAAGAAGGAAAGCTCGGTGTTGAGTTTCGGAATTCATTACGCAACGCTCGAAAGTTTTGCAGAAAGTGGAGAACGGAGTGTTTTAACACTAGGTTCCCTTTACCTAGCCTGCTATATGTTTTCTTTCTTTATTGATTTAATGTGAAGCTGAAAAAATAACAATATCTATTGAATTTAGTAATCATCTTTTATCGTTTTAAAGGCTTTTTTGTTTATATATTGTTAAAAAATAATATTATTACTTTTTACATGTAAGTAAAATAAAGTAAATGTAAAATACTCTTTATAACAATTACAAAGATATTCATAATTATTGATATGATAGTACAATAGGCGGCCTTATGGCCTGAGCAATCTCTTCCAGGCAACCTTGGGGTAGAGGAGATCATTAATTAAATGGGAAGAGGCAGTGCACCTCTTGTCATTATTATACGACAATATAAAAATAAACCTACACATATATACCACCTCAAAGGCCGGCAACGCACCTGTAGCTCCTCTGGTGCTGCAAGGGGTCGTGGGCGGCGGTGATCATCATCAGGTGACCCGAACGCTCGTTTGCCTTGTCCTTTTTCCATAACAAAAAAAAATTACCTACATAAATACATATTAATAATTAATAATAAATTAACGAAATGAAAAATATAATTATTTTAGAGCATTCGCAACGACGCTGTATTAAGATTTAGGTGCTGAAAACTAAAGTTGTAGACGCTATAAATATTTGATAACGTTCCGATCTAAAATGTGTTTCAGTAAGCAGCTTAGCAAAATAACGTCGTGGCGGAAGTCGTAAACGCGAAAACACCTAGGGTTGCCAGTGTTCTTAAAAATATTTCAATACTTATTTATTTGAAAAATTACAGAGATAGATTTAGATTCAAAATATTCTTTATTCAAATCACCTTCACGCTGTATCCCGCACACAGCAGGATAGACAGAGGCAATCTAATGATAAGTAATACTCCGTTATCCGCTTTCTGCCGAATTCTTGAGGCATTGCGTGTTGAATGGCAGAACTCAACGCCGCGTTTGCCTCGACACCAGAGCGAAGAAATGGAAATATAAACGTAAATAAATATTTCACTTCCTCGTGATCGAGTGGGGATCGAACCCACAACCGTCGCGTCACACTCACACGTTGAATGAACATATAAACAAAAAGCTACCACCGGTTCGGAAGGCAGTTCTGCTGAGAAGAGCCGGCAAGAAACTCAACAGTTGCTCTCTTCAATGTCAATGGCATATTATGATTATTACATAAAAATTCTATACATATTTATCCTGTAAATACTCTTAAATAGTATGGAGAGATCAGTCACTAAAGGATGAGGTTGTCTTTTAGTACCATCACCAGATATGTAGGTATGCAGAATACCTATTAATTAATTAAAGCCTTTTCATATAGTTAAGTCGTTTCCTTTCCTTTTCATTAATGCATATTGCATGAAGTTAAAAAGCTGAAATCACATACTTATGTATATGTAGAGAAAATCTAGTATTAAATCGATTTATATCCATTTATGGAATTTGTTTACCCGTTTTAGTAAGTCATGTGTCGACTATCTAAGCCAAGACTTGGTGTTGAAGAAAAAAACAATGCATTGAGTGTATCTAATTAAGATGAAAAATATTTAGAAAAGTTAAGAAAATGCGTGGAAGAAAATGAAAATGAGGAGACAAAACATGCTTATATAGATATATAGTTTCTAATTAACTTTCTATAAGGTTCTAACTGTAGAAAAATATATTATACTAGTTACTAAACGCGGCTTTGCCTTAAATTTATTGTTATATAATAGGTACCTTTCTAAATTATACGAAATCTTGACATATATTGTCGCCTATGTGTTATACTAATGTATATTACTGTAAAGTTTCATCTAAATCCGTTCAGTAATTTTTCCCTGAAATTGGAACAAACGTCCATCCTCACAAGGTTTCTTAGATCCAAAAGTAAAATATTGAAGAATTCTTCAGCAAGTCTGCTCTGCTGACCCTAGATGAGCATTAAACCAAGCAGTAAAACGAACAGAAATGGGGGAAGTGGCGCATTGCGACTTTTCCTTTATAACCTGTTCAGTATGTACTATAAGTAATTTGATTGCTGTAGCTGAAGATATAAAATGGCTGCCCTACCCTATAGGTTTCAGCAGTTTCTTAGGACATTCTTTTTTATTTAACATGCCCAAATAAAATATTTACCTTTTAAATAACGACGAAGAAATGCTTCTGCTTCATGAATTAATTCTGGGGGCGTTGTGGTGTAAAGGAACAAGCGTGGGACTGTTGTGGAGTTAGAAATAAAATTCTCGCTCTGGTATTAAGACAGCGCGGCGTGAGTTCCTAACAGCAAGTAACGTGTTGAAAAGTGTTCCATCTACTTATTCCGGTACTTGAGGCTAAAACAACTATATCATTTATTTACAGATTTTATCTATTGTAGGTCTATGTACGAATGTAACTACAATTGATGAAATTACATATTTTTTTAAAGATAAACTTTGATTGTAACAGTTATGTTTAGCTTATAAATTATTAGTAGTTATCAATGCAATAGACCCCAAAACAATGACTTTTAAAATTTACATTGTTTACACTAATCTTAGATTCGGCTTAACTTAGATTTAAGTGCAGTTTTCGGAATTATATTTTGGCAAACTTTTTAATTAATATAAAGATATTATTAGAACACGAAAGTAATTTAGAAAAGTAAATAAATTATTGTATATTTCTAGTGGGCAAAGCTGCAAGGGGGTTGCTAGTATAAAATAATTAAGTATAAAAAAATAGTAATAATATAAAATATCTTTTCATTTTAACATCTCAAACAAGTAACAAACTTTGATGAATAATTATATTTTTAAAATTCGAATGCTGGCTGTATGAGTTACTGGCAGTCGATGTTCTTATATTCTGAAATTGAAAAAAAAAGAAAGAAAAAAGTAATGGTGGCGGCGTGCAGCATGAAAATTGTTACGCGTACTTCTTTTGATATAAAATTACCGCCATATATTATTTACCTTTGTATAATAGTAAATATATTATTGGTAAGTTTTTAAACACATTTTTATTATAGAGAAGAATATTATTTATGAGAAGAATAATTGTATATGAAGATTATAATACTAATAATGTACATAGAGCGTTTGCCGCCATCTTTATTTGGTATGTTATTAGAAATTAGTGTTAATTTTATTAATAAACTAAAAAAAAGGTATATATTAAGCTATTATTAAATTATTATTTAGGTAATTTATATTAACATCTACAAGTGAAAAATATTTTTCATATCAATCTATTACTTCATTTTATACTTCTTAATTTTAACAATCACAGTGTCACCCATAAATAAGTTCACTATTAATAAATTAAATATTTATTTAATTCATAATCGCTCAATAATAGTAGTTACACTGCGTTGAAAGACGAAGATTTAATAAATATAAATATTTAGATCTTCAACGAATAGATATGGCGGCGACGGATTTTTATTACAAAGCGGCCGACATTTTATCAATTGACTATGTATATAAACAAACGTAGCACTAAACTCATTCAACTTCTCAAGTATTTTCTAAGTATAAGTGATTAATTCATTCATTCTAGGTATTTGTAATCCAGACTAAATATGAGGCCAGTGGTGACCGTAGAGGCACAAAGTGTGACTAAACGTGATTGGTTGTGGGTTCGATTCCCATTCGGGGAAATGAAATGTATATTTTAATTTCTTTATTTTGGTGTCGAGGTAAACCGCGGCGTTGAGTTCTGCCACTCAATACGCAATGCCTACTGAATTCGGTGGCATAGTAACTTAACGCTAGGTTCCCTCTGCCTACCCTGCTGTGTGCGGGATACAGCGTGAAGCTGATAAAAAAAGTTATTATTTGTAACCAAACTATTAAACTATTAAAGTACAATCTCTGTAAAGTTTATTATTGCAGCGGGATTCCTACTTCATATTGCAATCCGCACATAGCGGGGTAGGCAGAGGCAACTGGGAACATAATGTTAAAACACTAACTCTATTTTCTCCTTCGTTTATATTTTTAATGTAAGCAAAGAGAAATTCCTTAGAGAATTGCACGTATTACTGAGATGTAGGTACCTACTACCTATCTATAAATATCAAAATCTATTAGGTACATTTCTGCTGCACTACGACGGCATCTTTAGATTTTATTGTCATGACGTACGAACGTGAAATATAAAATTGTTTTTTTTTATTTCAGCGGTGTCACTGGAATCGTTAGTGGAAAATTGCCATAAGCTATTGGAAAAGTTTCACTACTC
Source organism: Heliconius melpomene melpomene (assembly GCA_000313835.2). Lineage (NCBI taxonomy): Eukaryota > Metazoa > Arthropoda > Insecta > Lepidoptera > Nymphalidae > Heliconius > Heliconius melpomene. The sequence goes on from HE671052.1 coordinate 9,538, forward strand.
CTGGGAGATGATGCCCTTAGTCCTCGTGATCCTCAACTATGCTGGCAGCGATCTGGAGGAAGCATCTAGGAAAATAGACGAAGGTAAGTCAATCTCAAAGATAAATTTAACTATCTGATTTAACTTAAAATCTAGCAGAATTTGTTAAACTTAACTATCTTTTTAAAGTTAATTTAGATTTCATATAAATAAAGAGGTAAGTTAAGTTTTAAATTAGGGTTTAATTTATTAATTGTACAATAGAAACTCGTTTTTAATTACGCTAATGCGTACATTGCGAATTTTTTTTTCTTCATTTATAATAATGAGGTAGTGTTATAGTTTACTCAGCCGTTACATTTGAATATTTATATACCTACGCATATAAGTATTTTATACAACTGATTCCTCGGTAACAATTAAATGTTTAATGTTGTTAAAATACAAGATTTTTTTATACAAATATATGTAATATACATAATCAAAGTTTTTTATAATTATTAATAATTAAATACACATGGCCATTTATTTTCTAGTTTTATTTAGAATATTTCTAATATCTCTTAGTTTTGCAGTATTTTTTTTATATTTAATAGAATTAAATATAAAAAATACGTTTAATATAATTAAAACACAACCTCATTATAATAATGCTTATAGCGAATTAATTATTTTATTATACTGCGCTCTTATAATTTATTTTATAATAATCATACCAGTTAAAATGTAGCAAAGAAGTTATATCTGAATAGAGTATTTCATCAGCCTGGAACAGCGTCTATGATATCTTTTTACAATTTTAAACGAAAGTAACTTGTTGTTATGTTATTATATTATTTTTAATATAAAATAAAATTTAATTATAAATTAAATTAAAATTAATATTTGATTTTAAATTGCTTAAAAGACAAATGATTAACGAAGAATTTTTTTTTATGTTGTGTATTATGATTTTTTTCTTTAATTTAAACTCTATACAATAGAAATAATTAAACATGTTTTAAACAGTTAGAAGATAGGAGAAACGCTAAGAAGAGAGATACATCTAAGTCGAGTAATATGAGTTACAATCCTTAACATTAAGTTTATTTGCTTGATGCTTAAGAAACTAAATAATTAATAAAAAATAATACTTTCGATTCAGTTATAATTATGAAATTTGGCAGCTAGCATCTACAGGTATTACTTGTTCAGGAAAAAATCTGAAAACTATACATTTATGGTTAGATCCTAAAAAATACTATCCTTGAAAGAGGAGCAAAACCTGATATTAAAGCCGCTAGTTCTAGTGAAGTATCAGAAAGGGTTCGAGCTAACCTAAGCTTGAATGTCAGAAAAGAAAAAAACCTGCAATTTATGTACGGAACCCTCGGCGGACGAGCCCAACTCGCGCTTGTCCGGTTTTTTTTTGTACATTTATTCCGCTCATTATTGTTAGACATTTCCCAAGTCCACCGCGATCAGCTTAATTATGAATATTGAATAGTAATTATATCATAGAAAAAATAGCAGTGTTGCATGTTCAAGTTACTTGAAAGGGAAAAAATATTATTAGCTGTCGGCAACTATTAGCAATCACTTAGCTGATTGTTGTGTTATAGAATGACGTAGAAATGACTTCTCGTGTATCCTCACGTTACGGCTCGATTATTCTTTTATATAGAAAACTAACTATTCTATTTTTAATAGTTTTATTATAATGTTAATTTGCTAAATATTTTATTAGTTAAAAAAGGAAATCTCTATCTATTATCTCCACAAAAATATTTTATTTTCGTATAGGTACTTTACGTAAAAATTATATCCTTTTTTACGAGTAGGTTGATATATTTTGACCATGTTTGTGAATGTAAATTATTTTCATATTTTGGATAAGTGGTAAACTTGATATACATCGAGATGAAGATTCCAAATACTCCACATCAAATTCAAATTCAAATTCAAAATATTCTTTATTCAAATAAACTATAAAAGCACTTTTGAATCATCCACAAAATATACATTGTCCACCTTGATGAACATTGTCAAATATCAAATATATTCTAACGCGTGGATGGATCTGATTATAAATTTAGAAATAATCTGAAAAATTTTGCGATGACGGTAAAGAAAGGATTTGAAGGCAAACACCATAAATTGTCATATATAAGTTTTGCGTCATCACTTTATGTCATTTTAAATATAATATTTTTTTATGAGCTTAAAAATATATATCTATAATTGACATTAAAATAATGAAATGTTACTAATTATATATTAAATATCTACAAACTGATACATACTTAATGTCATGCAGACTTAAAGCTAGTTTCACCATAAAATTACCAGCAGTAAAAATGTTTATTAAATTATTTTATAGTCCAGGCTATAACTGGCCCACGAGTCTTCGTGAGCAAATATGCCGCATTTCTTGGTAAATTCAAATAGGTATTGCTTTCGTCGTAAACATAAATATTTTTTTATAGAGAAACAACAAACTATGTTTGTTTGAAACTCATTTTAATTGTTTAATTTTTTTTATGTTAATGTTCTACGATTATTTATTTTTTGAATTAATCATTATGCAAATGCATCGAGAGTATGAATATCGTTGGCTCTTTCATGAAATGTCCAATAGAAAGTCATAAATACCTATATATAATTATTAATTATTATGATTAAAGACGAAGATTTTAAATTTCACTATTTGTTATTCGTTATCTAGTTTAGATATTTGGTAAACTTTGGAAAATCAATAATGTCATTGTATTTTCAAAAATATACTATTATATATTTTTTTTATGAAAAACAAATTGAGGCGATAATATATCGTCGTTTATACTTTTAAACAAAATAAGCTTTGCTTAATATATCTATTGCTTAATAACACATAGTAAATATACGTAATAAATATATGTAGAAACAGATCTTACTACCAGCACAGTTAACAACAAGATATTTTCAATATAATATACTTCTTGTATAAGCTACATTTTAATTTGGATTTTTTAAAATAAATTTATTGTTTCTATAAAATGCATAAAAGCGCAACGCGAATGTTCATAATACAAGATGTATTTGTCCACAGGAAAGATGATTATCAACGAGTACGCGAGGAAGCACAATTTAAACATCTTTGACGGTCACGAACTGCGGAACTCGACTCGCCAGTACGGACTTTAATACAGTAATATAGTTGTTCAATAACATGCAAATTATTGCATACACGCACCACACCCTGTACATACACACATAGGTACACTCCAGAATAACACACATCCCTCTAGAATATTGTAGGGTAATATTGTATTAGTTGATTTATTTTAGTCTTTATTTAATTGCCAGAAATATATAAAAATAGGATTTTTTTTAATATAATAAAAATATAATGAAAAAACCTATAATATTTTCTAACAATAATAAAAAATATCTATATTTATGTAGGTAAATTCTTCTCTTTTAAATGATTAAAATTGAATTGTATAACACGCGTAATATGATATAAGAAATTAAAAATACAAAAAAGTCACCGCGACCAGTAAAGCGTGTTCTAATCCAAAGCGAAACTTACAAACTATGCTTATTAGATATTGCTACTTATCAGCAAAAGTTGAGATTTCAAAGGACCACCGCCGTCTACGTATATAGATGGTATCATCTTTAATATTTAATTAGTTAAATGAGACCAGTGAAGTGTGAAGTTTGAAATTAACATATCTATTTCATTTTTGTATGCTTATACATATATATATATATACAGTGTGGAGGCAGTCGTGGTGGGTGTCAAATGTGCGAAGGGTTGTGGGGTTCGATTCGAGGAAATGAAATATTTATTATTTGCGACAAATATTCTAAATATCGACGAAAAAGATAATAATTGGAACATGAGTTGTCTATTTACTGTCGCGTCGACGCGTCGCCCGCTTAGAAGACTTGTTTTCTCGTTCTGATAGAGTTATCTTTTAAGGGCAATATCTATAAATTTAAAAATAAAGTTTCGCCAAATTCAATAAAACAGCCGTTTTGCCGAACGAAATTCTGTCAATTTATGTATTTTTTTAAAATTTATGAACCCACTTACATAAAATAAACACAAAATTTTAAGGAAAACTTACCAAAATATATATATATATAAAATAATTGTGAAAACTGCATTTAAATTAGTTATTCCATTTCTGAAATTAATTAAAGACTAACAGACAAAAATATTAAAAAATATAAGTTTGAGGATTCTTTTCCTTTGATAAAAGTCTCGAATAATAGTTTTTTCATAAAAATTCCACGTACAGACAGCGTTCATAAACATTTTTATTATATGTAGGTATAACTAAAGAATAAATGATCCAATTGATGAGATTACACCTGTGCAAGCCGTATAATTGTTGCAAAAGTTAATTGTAGCAATTAACTACTAGAAAACACAGGATTGCTTGATTGATAGGTACGCCCTGTCTTGATTGATATGGAAGTGAGAAACTGATGGCTTCTCTAAGACTAGGTGCAGTACAGAAAGAAAAACATTAATAATGTAAAAAAATGTTTTCATTTTCTTTTGTCGATATGTAGATACTTGTATGTATGGTCCATTGTAAATGAATCGGTAACTTTAGTTTCCATAGATTTTTAAGGCAAACTATTACAATCAGATCAAATAACTTTTATTAAATCTATAATATTCATAATATTCTTAATTATTAAAAAAAAAGTACGGAAGAAATTATAATTAATAATTATTAATTGCATTTAGATATACATTTAGTCACTTAAATTATTTTTCTGGCGTAGAATTAAATTAGTGATGTATTTATGATAGTTAAATTTTTGAAAAAAATCAACAAAACTATTAAAATTGACAGCATTTTACACACAACACTAGATTATTCGTATAAGTAGCTTATATAGTAGTCCCTTGTAAGTTATAATTCCTCTCGACAACATATTAAATATAATACATTGTCACAAGCAACAATATTGCGAACAAGCCGATAAAAGAAACGGTACTCGGCGAAATCTAACAACACTAACCAGTAGTGATTTCCACTTTGCAGTGACCGGACGAGGGGAAAGTAAAGTGACAGTTCTAGTGCCCGTGCGAGAGTGTTCCGTATTAATTATTTTAGTGTTTTTTTCTCTTCTTTTTTGTAGGAAAATGCTGAGCGAAATTAATAATATAAGTGGTGTACTTACGTCGTCGATCAAGTTGTTTTGCGAATGATATATAATTTTACAAGTGTTTGTGTGGACGCCTTACTATAGACATGCTGTGCTATGCAGTGCGATTCTCAATGGACTGTGTTTTATACATCTTCTGGGAAGTATTGGGTGAGTAGATCACTTTTTTTTTAATAATTTTAAAACATACAATGCTTTAGGTTCCCAACGTGTCTATACTTCCTTACAATTCAATATATTTATAAATTAGATTTCTAATATGTATACATATACATAAACGTATGTTTATTTAATTATCCTAATTGGAATATGTACTAAAAAGTACCTACAGTCCAATCGAAAATATCACATCGGAATAAAAGCCAATTTTTATAACCTTGCACTTAAAATTTGCGTCAATTCGACCCCTAGCGTATATTTATTTCCATCAGCCATAACTAAGTCGTTTAGGATTTATAATATATAATTATAGATTGTAAAAATGCTGCGGAATCTTCGTTATGGCCTCTGCTGTAAAAGAGGCCAATAACGTGTACGCAAATTGTATTTTATATGAGAATTCGCAGAAAAGCAATAAACATTTGCAATTATGTTATAGGTACCTCTATAACTTACTACCGACTGCGATTGTAGGGAGAGTAGGGTACAGTAGAGTTAAAATGAAAGGTGTTTTTATGATTAATTTATTACTTAATGTATGGGTTGTTTTCTTTAGTTATGTTTAAAAAACGATAAGATTTTCTAATAAAAAAACATTTTAAGTACAAGTTATAATATAATTTTTTAAATATATACATATATAATATGTTTTGTTATATACTATGTTTGTTTGTTATATATGAAGAGGCATTCATAGATATGGAATTATAAAATAATTTTATTTTCGCAACCACAAAATGGATTACCCGTATCCATACCCTCATACATAGAGTTGTTAGACCATTAAAAATACATTGTGTTTATCTTCAATGTTATTATACGTCTAGGGGGGTCCGGGTGACATGGAAGTGTTAGGTGGTAAAGGGGCACAGTAGTTAGGTGGTCTCCGGTCGTAAAAGCGAAAACGAAAAAATATATGCGTATATTTATGTGGGCTTATCACCTTTCTATTGGTTGCGTACTATTTATGTTATATTTATATAGGTTATCATAAAACCCCCCCTTGTATGGTAAAGTAACGGTATATGTGTATGTAATTGAAATATTTATTTTATGTTCCGTATTTATTTAAATGTATTTTTCGTTCTAGTCTCCTTCGGTATTGAAAAATTATCGAATTACAGAAATATGCTGGAGAAATGAGATTTTTTATAGATTGACTAAATCAAAACAGTTTTCATAATTCTTTTAATATTGAATATATTCAATCTCTCGAATACTTTGGGCATTCAAGCTAAACATCGGCTTCGGCGGTAGGCATAGAGAATTTAGTGTAAAGACACTCTGTTGCACTCTCTGCCGAATTCTGAAGGCATTGCGTGTTCAGTAACATCCATTATATTTAAAGAAAAAATAAATAAATCAGGTTAACGCTGTACACAGCAGGGTAGGCAGAGAGAACCCTATGCTACATTTTCCACTGAATTCTGGAAACATTGTGTACCTACTGACTGGCGAAACTCAACGCTACGCTTTGCTTTGCTCGACACCAGAATGAAGAATTTGAATTTAAATCGAATTCACACATTGTGCCCCTTAAAACATAATTATAAAATGAATTTCGTTATATTCTACCTCTAGTGTTTCTATTCTCTATTCCGTCAATTTAATAGTTACGTTAAAAACAACCATCAGCATATCAGCACTGTAAGAGTTATTATACCAATTTACTTTGTTAGTAAAGTGTGACGTTCGAAATTACTTTGTATTCGAGCTGAAGCTGAAGCCCGACAACGGTTTAGTCACCTACTTAACATGTCAGCGCGAGCAGATACAATTTAATATGTTGATAATCAGCGTCACGCTGTATCCCGCACACAGCGGGATAGGCAGAAGGAACATAGTGTTAAGACACTACGTTTCACACTTTCCGCATAATCTATATATATATAAAAGGACTTAGGAGGAGGAGGAAGAAAGGAGGTAAGACGCACGCACAGCCGTAACCGCAGATGGTAGAAATGTGAAATTTGGACAGATGTTTATTTCATAATCTGGACATCCACTAAGAAGGGATTTTGAAAAATTTTAACCCAAAAGGGGTGAAATAGGGGTTGAAAGTTTGTATGGAAAAAAAATTAAATCGGCACTGATATTTATAAAATTTGAAATTTAGATTTTTAAAAGTATTTGATTGAACACGTGTTTCATCGTTTTCAAGAATTCTCCTCTTAAGGGTACAAATAAGGGGTTGAAAGTTTGTATGGAAAAAAATTTTATATCGGCACCGATTCTTATAAAATTTGAAATTCAGACTCTTAAAAGTATTTAATTGAACACATGTTTCATGGTTTTCTTGAATTCTCCCCCTAAGGGTGCAAATAAGGGGTTGAAAGTTTGTATAGTTTTTTTTAAACCGGCACCAATTCTTATAAAATTTGAAATTCAGACTTTTAAAAGTATTTAATTGAACACATGTTTTATGATTTTCTAGAATTCTTTCCCTAAGGGTGCAAATAAGGGGTTGAAAGTTTGTATGGAAAAATTCTTAAATCGCCACCGATTTTTATAAAATTTGAAATTTTGACTCCTAAAAATATTTTATTGAACATGTGTTTCATGGTTTTCTAGAATTCATCCACTCAGGGTGCAAATAAGGGTTGAAAGTTTGTATGGAAATATCTTTAAATCGCTACCGATTTTTATAAAATTTGAAATTCAGACTTTTAAAAGTATTTAATTGAACACATGTTTTATGATTTTCTAGAATTCTTTCCCTAAGGGTGCAAATAAGGGGTTGAAAGTTTGTATGGAAAAATTCTTAAATCGCCACCGATTTTTATAAAATTTGAAATTTAGACTTAAAAATATTTAATTGAACACATGTGTCATGGTTTATTAGAATTCACCCTTAAATACGCAAGCGAAGCTGCGCGCGTCCGCTAGTAAGTTATAAGGCTATATTATATAACGCGGCGTTTTGTCAACACGTGGAGCCTCAAAAGTTTGGGTGAAGGTGGGGTACGGTTTGTCTTAACTCTAGGTTCCCTTTGCCTATCCTGCTATATGGGATAGAGTGCGAAGCTAAAAATATTTTTAAATTATTACTCCAATTATTATAAGAAATTTTGGTGAAGACCAAAATTTCTTCGCAAGTACTTGACTACTGTTATTCACTACGTACGACTCGCTTGTTTGGTTCAAAAAGTATAAAATATAACCAAGTCCAAGGATAAATCTGCAATTTTTTTAATATTTTGAAATGTATCACATATATATTCAGTCTCAAACGGTTTGTTTCATTCATTCATTCAAAGTTATTGCGCACTTAAAAAGATACAATACAATAAATACTTAAAACAAAATGCACAAAGGCGACCTTATACCACTACAAGTGATCTCTTCCAGGCAACCAAATTCCGGAAGGATATAATTAAAAGTGCGGGCATAATGCGGTGTAAAGTGACGCGAAAAATAACTAAATAAATAAATAAGAAAACAAAGAAATAAAATAAATAAATAAATTATACAATATATACATACATACACACACCCATACATATATATACACACACAAACATACACAAATTCTTATACATACATTGATGATATACGTAAATAAATAAATAAAGGGAAAATAAATTAGCACACATTAATTACTACTCTCCATGCCAAGATAATAATTTTTGACTCTTTTTTTAAAAATGTTTATAGAGGTAGATTGCCTAATATTTCGTATAATATGAAGAATATTTTTTTTCGTATAATATGATAATTAAAACCCAAATAATAAGTTAATATTTTTATTAAACACCAAGAAACAAGAGTTAAAAAGGCTGTCAAAAGTTTATTTATATTGTTAGAAACAGGACATTCGTTGCATAGTATGTGGTTAAAAGAATTGTCGACTTTTGTTCGTATTACAAGAGATAATCGGGTTAAAGCCTTACGTGAAGGGTTGTTATTGCTGGGGTATCATTTAAAGTGGATTGGATAAAAAACAATGTAATTATTGCAACTATGGTGTAATAATTTTTGTGCCGTGTGATCCCGGCTTAGAATAGGATCACCCTGGTACTGGTGGTGTCGTAAGAGGCGACTAAAGTACGTGTGGTAGAGTCACGTAGGCAGCAATGGCAACACGCATGGGCAGACTCGACCGGATTATTACCACCCCCGGCATTTAAAACCGGCGTTAAGTAGTGGCTTTATGCCACTGCGTTGCGCACTAGGTAATGCCGGGCTCCGGAGCCCAACCCCCACCTCTCCCTAGAATATGAAAGCGGCACTTAAAGAGAAACTACCCCAGGAGGGTACCAGCACCTCCGGTGCTGGAGAATCCCTCCCTGAGTCCTCAAACTCAGGCTGCCCTTCGAATTCTGGGGAGGGCACAGTACCGCGCACAAGTCAAATTCGCAAACAAGGCAAAGGAGACGTACGCTCCACGGCAACCCCTTCCACACTAAACGTGGACTTCTGTAACATCAGGGGTCTTCATTCCAACCTGAATGCCGTCCACCACCATCTTGAGACGGCACGGCCGGCCTTGTTATTTCTGACGGAGACTCAAATTATCCGACCGAGCGACACAGCCTACCTCCAATACCCCGGCTACAAAATTGAACACAACTTTCTGCCTCATGCCGGGGTCGCTGTGTTCGTAAGGGAGGACCTAAGTTTCCGTCGTCTTGCAAATTTTGAAGGTCGTCACCTGTCAACTATCTGGCTCCGCGTTGACTCGGACGATCGTACCCGAGTCTACGCATGCCTTTACAGGTCCCACAGTGGCAATGCAGAAACGGATCGGCTCATGGAGCACATGCAATCGGCCATCGACGATATGCTCTCACAGATTCCCTCTGCAGAGGTCGTGATACTTGGCGATTTTAACGCGCACAATGCCAGTTGGCTTGGATCACGCACCACCGACCACGCGGGGAGGGCCGTTTTTGATCTTGCTGTGGCGAATGGATTGTCCCAATTGGTTGAGTCGCCCACGCGACTCCCGGACGTGGACAACCACAATGCCTCCTTATTGGACCTTCTGCTAACTTCACATCCGGAACAGTACCAGGTTGCCGTCGATGCTCCTTTGGGGTCTTCTGACCACTGCCTAGTACGGAGTGTCGTGCCCATTAAGCGCAGCAGTCGCAGAACACCCGCAACTCGTCGCGTTTGGCACTACAAGTCAGCAGATTGGGATGGGATGCGTACATTTTACTCATCCTATCCCTGGGGACCGGTTTGCTTCTCTTCTGATGATCCTAGTACTTGTGCCGCTGCTGTTGCCGACGTGGTTCTGCAGGGCATGGAACTTTATATTCCTAGCACTGTAGTGCCAATCGGTGGCAAGTCGCAGCCTTGGTTTGATACGTCTTGCAAACTTGCTGCCCTTAGCAAACGCGAGGCATATCAAATCTGGGCCGAGGCACTGGTTACTAAGGATCCGAAGGTGAAAGCCTCAAAAAGAGAGTATAACAGGGCCTCTAGGTTCTTTAAGCGGCGAATTGCAAAGGCAAGGTCCGAGCATATCGCCAAAATCGGCGAGAAGCTTGAGAGCTATCCGTCCGGAACTCACCAGTTTTGGGCGCTCTCAAAGGCGGCACTCGGCAACTTTAGCCAGCCTTCGCTTCCGCCTTTACGCAAGGGGAATGACATCTTGGTCCATACGGCGAAAGAGAAAGCCGATCTCCTGGGCGCTCTCTTTGCCTCGAACTCGACTTTGGATGACCAAGGATCAACGCCGCCGACCATTCCGCGGTGCCAGAGCTCAATGCCTGAGGTTAAGTTCAACCAAAAAGCTGTAAGGCGATCTCTGTCCTCTTTGGACATCCATAAGTCGAGCGGGCCAGATGGCATCTCTCCCTTAGTGCTCCGTTCTTGTGCTCCTGAGCTGACACCGGTGCTAACGCGTTTGTTTCGGCACTCTTACTCAGTCGGCGTAGTCCCAGATTCATGGAAGAGCGCTCTTATCCACCCGATCCCGAAGAAAGGCGATGGTTTCGATCCATCTAACTACAGGCCTATTGCCATTACCTCCCTACTCTCAAAAGTCATGGAGAGCATCATCAATAGCCAGCTCTTGGTTTATCTAGAGGATCACCGATTAATTAATGACCGTCAATATGGCTTCCGCCATGGTCGCTCAACCGGTGATCTTCTGGTTTACCTTACCCACCGTTGGGCTGCGGTTATCGAAAGCAAGGGAGGGGGCCTGGCAGTTAGTTTGGACATGGCGAAGGCCTTTGATCGAGTGTGGCATGGGGCGCTCCTTGCTAAACTTCCATCCTATGGGCTTTCTGAGAATGTATGCAGGTGGATCGCCAGCTTTCTCACTGGGCGCAGCATCAAGGTCGCTGTCGACGGTTTTTGCTCCAACCACATGCCCGTGAACGCAGGCGTTCCCCAAGGCTGCGTGCTGTCCCCCACGCTGTTTCTTCTGCATATCAATGACATGCTGGAGGATCCTAGCATTCATTGCTATGCAGATGATAGCACGGTGGACGCTGTTTACTCCGGCCGCGCAAGTCCTTCTCGGGAAAACGCTGAACAGTACCGAAATAAACTTGTGTCTTCTGTTGAGGCATCCCTCGAGAATGTCTCTTCATGGGGTGAAAAGAACCTGGTCCAGTTTAACCCCCTGAAGACACAGGTTTGCGCGTTAACCACAAAAAAAACCCATTTATCGTATCGCCAGTCTTTCAGAACACTCCCCTTTCAGCCGCGCCCAGTATCAGCATATTGGGCCTTAATGTTTCGAGTGACTGCCAGTATCGCGATCATCTGGAAAGCAAGGCCAAGTTGGCCTCGAAGAAACTGGGGGTCATCAATAGAGCGAGACGGTACTTCACGCCAAAACACCGATTGGCCCTATAGAGGGCCCAGGTTCGGCCACACATGGAGTACTGTTCATTTGATCGCATACAACGTAGAGCTGTTCGAATCATTAAGGACCCAGTAAGCTGTGAAAGGCTTGACACTTTGGCTCTGCGTAGAGACGTCTCCTCGCTGTGTGTTCTCTATCGCATTTATCATGGTGAGTGTTCTGAAGAAGTGTTTGACCTGTTACCTGCCGCCGAATTTTCTAACCGCACAGCACGTCACAAACTTAAATATCATCCACACCATCTGGATGCGTGGCACTCCACTACTGTGCGGTTTCGTAGGAATTCCTTCCACGCGCCACCGAACTGTGGAATAGCCTACCCGCGGCAGTGTTTCCAGGTCGGTACGATATGGGTACCTTCAAAAAGCGCGTCTATCTCCACCTCAAAGGCCGGCAACGCACCTGTAGCTCCTCTGGTGCTGCACGGGGTCGTGGGCGGCGGTGATCATCATCAGATGACCCGAACGCTCGTTTGCCTTGTCCTTTTTCCATAAAAATAAATAAATAAATAAATAATACACGTTGCTTACTAAAATTCTACTTACTAGTGGGATTTTTATTATAATAAATACATTATTTTATTTTTTGCTTAATTTTTTCCAATTTCTTCTATAGTGAAATGTATTAACAGCTAAATTATACAAAATCTTTATATAAATTGTAGCCTATGTGTTATTCTGATGTCAATATAAGTTATATTATTGTAAAGTTTCATCTAAATCAGTTCAGTAGTCTATGCCAGATATTGAAACAAACTGCCATACTTAAGAACTTTCACGTTTATAATATAAGTAGAGTATAAACATCCTTTATTCCCATCGATATTTGATCAATTTCAATCAGAATTTTACTTATTTCCAAAATATGGAAACTTTCCATTGCACCTATAGCAACACGCCCTACATTTATAACATGGAACACCATTTTGTAAATCCTTTGTAAATATGTTCCTATGTTATTTCATACTTAAATTTGATATGTATTTTATCAATTTATTCATATCTATTTATTTTAATTTAATCACAGTTTCATATTCTTTTAATAGATTCAATAGTAGTAAAAATTCGCGTAAAACTATCATTGCTATCCTATTTCGGTATTACCAATGAATTACTCGCCAACAATGTAGTGTGTGCATCCCGTCCTTATCGCTCTATCAGCAATCTGTGTACATCCGAAAGGGACGGCCAATATTTTACGACTGCAGCTGTTTAATAGCTTGAAGGGTAAAACTCTTCCATTGCTTATTTTGCTGTGACTAATTTTATATCCACAATGTAGGTGTTCCGAGAAGTTCTGTATAAGTTGGGACACTTTATGTTCTTTTTGCGAAAGTTTCATAATTTTGTGCTCATCATAAAACGGCAAGTTGCTATATCTATTTGTGAAGTATACACCTTTCATGTTTGCAGCAGCTTAAACCTAATATTCGCTTTGTATCCTACTTGTAGATGGGAAGCCTAATGTAATGAAATTCAAAAGATATAGCGAAAATAAACTTTCACCTTAAAGATTGTTACCCCCATAATTCCTTTACTCAAGAAGGTAAGGGTTAGAGACAAAAAAGGCAATACATTCATAAGTAAAAACAATTTATTAGACGCTAGTACAACTTTCCCATAATTATCCGGCTCGACTCTTTAAGTTTACATTTTCAGTGCCCCCTGAACCCTAGCCTTCTGCTGGATATTTCATATTAATTTCAGATTAACAGCTTAAAACAATTGGTGTGCCCGTGTCATGGACGGTCGTGTGTTGTACCTAAATACGTTTATGTAACGGGTTATTTTTTTAATTATACTAATTAACGTCGGGGCTTCCCCGAGTCAAAAGTTATACTGATTGCAAGTCTCGATACGCAGCAAAATACCCCCAAAATGGCGTCGCTCCCCCCTCCACCGTTTTATCATGTCGTCGTCTTTGATTCTTTAGCTATCCAGTGATATAATTTTATTTTGGATTTAAAGGATAGATTCGAAGTTACAAGGCCAAACTGTATATACCGATTTTGTTATCATTAGGTTTTTGGATTGAACGCGAATGGTAGCAATAGACCAGAAATATTTTTTTTTAGATCAGAAAAATATTTCTGGTCTAAGCTATCTTATTTTTATTTTTTAATTTTTCTTTAAAGAAGTATTTAGTTGACATCCTTCTTTGATTAATGGGAATGAGTGAAGGTTGTATCTTAACACTAGCTTACCTCGATCTGACCCGCAATATATGAGATGCGTAAATATGTAAAGGATGACCATTAATAAAGGTGATTATATTTAATTAAATTACATATAACGTTATCATTATAAATGTAATGATAATAAACCTGTAACTACAAAAGAAAAAGAGAATTTAAGAAAGAAGAATACAAAACAAATAAAGAAATATCATATTATTTTAGTAAAAATGAGGATGATGCCTTGGTTGATTGCCAAGCATTAAGAAAAATACCATATTAGAATTATTCACATATTACATAATTCTTGCTTTCTTTTTCTAACATGATAATAACCTAAAGAATATAAAAATGCATAATAATTTTAATAATTCGATCTAAGTTAGACTCAAATGACCTCATAAATTTGGTGGAATTTTCGTTTACAAAATAAAAAAGTTATATTTTCATACAAAATGAGGCCGAAACCATGTGTAAATGCTCATATATATATCTTTTGATTGCCTTGACTTAGAAGCTTAATATTTCTGTGTTTCACGCAATTTTGAGAATTGGTCTTGACATACGGACGTACATGCAGACAAACCGTATAGCCATTAATCGTTACGGAACCCAAAAAAAAAAACACTTTGTAGTGTATTGGAATAAACGTATACGCAATATAAAAGAGCACTAAGCGAGAATTTTCCGACATTTTCACGGGAAAGGGGGAAATCAAAAAATTACATAAACAAAATTATGGGTTCTAACATGTTATACAGTTAAGTTATTACAACTTGTTACACATTCATATGAATTTATATGGAAAAATTACACGTCAATTAGCACAATAAAAATAACTAACATGTAATGCGTAATTATTGAGATTCCATATACTTACTATTTTACCTACTATATAAATGAAGTAAATGAAAAATGGACTAGAGTAAATGAACAACGGAATGAAATATTGAATTTTTTCATTTCCTCGCTTCGATATCGAGGCTAAGCGCAGTGTTGAGTTCCGCCACTCAACACGCAATGCCTTAATTCAGACAGTCTTTTGACACTAGGTTCTCAGGTTGTCTCTGCCCGTCCTGCTAAAAAATGGACTAAAAGGGACCAAAGCTAATAAATAAACAAACTAAAGCTAAAAGACATAGGAAGGATTGTAACTGTAATTTAGCTTCCTTCTTTATTTTTGTATTAAAATATTGCCAGTATTACGAGTGCACATTTTTACTTTTTTCTTTACAAAAATGTTCTATCTTCTTATATCTTATTAGATTCTATATTTTTATTAGTATCAACATTTAGTGTTGTCTAATAAACAACATTTAATACAAATAATAAATTAATGATAAAATATTATCACTTCTGTTTAAGCATTCTGCGTGCGATTAGCAAATGCTGCTTGAAATATTGAGGTATTAACATTAAAATTTATGTTGAAATGCAATGAAATATGTAAATGATGTTTTTGTTCACTTATCCTTCTCATCATAAGAGTTAGCTAACGAAAACTGATTGATACGGTATTGGGTTCTTTTTTGTTGTTGCTTGGTTGCAAAACTCTCCATGGGTATGGTGTCCGCGGAATGTTTTTTTAGTGTTAACTTTCTCTTAACGGAAAATTAAACACGTTACCATCACGCATTTATTATGTAAGTAAAAAATGTCGATTACGCCGCGATATCGGCTATTTTACATATTCGCATTAGCACGCACCTACGCATGTTCACGTGACCATACCGAGATTATGCTGTTTTTAATAGAACTTTGTTAACTAAATAGACCGCAAATTGAAATTATTTGTATACTACTTACTTTTAATTGACTGTGAAGGTATTACATATTAGGAAACCAACGATCAAGAACTAATGTAAGGTTATGTAGAATTGCCAAACAGATTAAGAAGAATGTTTCATTCATCTATATCAGTGTTCCCCAAAGTTTTTTGTGTCGTAGACCCCTTGCCATGTTTTTCCGTATTGGATAGACCCTCTACTTACCTGATATTGATTTCCTGTGAATTTCTAACTGTGAAGTTAAGTGTTAAATACTTAAAGTAAAAACACATGTTAATTAATACATCTATTAATTGAATTTAAATTAAAACTACTCAAAATAAAATGTTGTATCTGTTATGTAAAATATACGTAACAATAAATAAACATAATAAACGTAAACGCAAGTAAATAGGTACTATCAGTGTATGTGTTGAGATCCCAATTTTTTTTTCGCTAACGTAGATCCCTTTGCAGGTTGTCATAGCCCCCAGAGGTCCATATAGATCACTTTGGGAATCACTGATCTATATGATAATTCTAATATGTTATGTAAATAAAAAAATATAAAAATAATTCCACGCACACAGCAGGATAGGCAGAGGGAACCCAGTGCGAAGACACTCCGTTTCCCACTTTCTGTCGAATTCTGGAGGCGCGTTGCTTGACAGAATTCAACGCCGCGCTTTGCCTCGACACGAGAGCGAAGAAATGAAAATATAAACGTAAATAAATATTTCACTTCCTCGAGTGGGAATCGAACTCACAACTGTCGCGTTACAGTCACACGCGTGCCGCTGCGCATCGATGACGGCCTCATTATGTAAATTTGGTCTTACTATAAAGACATAAAATATTCCTGTCTTAGACAATATACTCAATAGAATTCCCAAACCCAATTACGCTACTGATTACTGTGTCAAGAATAGATCTCGAATTAAATGGCATCGAGGTTTGCACGCGACATAATCACTGATATTTAAATAGATACTAGCGAAGATGTCGCTTTGAGAATGGAGAAGAACGTGTTCAGGTTAGGTAGTTTATACATGTTAGATTGGAGAAGTTGAGAGAATGGGTGATAAAACAATGGCAAAAAAGATTTATGATGCAAGAGTGGGTGGTGAGAGAGGCAGTGGGAGACCTCGGGCGTCTCGACTGACGTCAAATTAATATCTATTATATCTATCTTTTTCTTATTTATCTTCATACATAACACGGCTCGTGTGTATTTGTTAATGCTAAACGATTGAAAGGAGCTTGCTTAATCGCGGTCAGTGTCTCATTTGTAAACCCCCCGCCGGACCGGGCCGGACCCATTCATTTGTGTCAAACGCATTGTATTCGTGTATCGACCTAAAATTACTAGAAAGAACGCCTTAGAATTTACAGATAGGTATTTAGTTTATAAAAATCTTCTAGATCTAAGAGCTATCTAGATTTAAGATAAGTTGGGCATCGTTAACAGTTAAGGCTTAATTTATAAGAAAAAAGAGATTATAGTAGGTATATGTTATAAACTTCGGCTAAAGATTTCATAAAAACATACAAATACTAGCGACCCACACGCGGCTTCGCCCGCTTAAACTTATTGCTATATTATAGTCAATATATTTTTTACATGAATTGTTATTCTGATATACAAGCTTCTATAAAGTTTTATATAAATCCGTTCAGTAGTTTTACTTAAAAGTGGAACAAATATTCGTCCCCGGAAACGGATTAAGATTAGTAGGATACTCACTTTTATATGTTCATTCAACTCGTCTATTTTTTATTATATAAACTTAAGTTCTTCGTTATAAGTTAAATTATTTTATTAATTCTTTACAATTTGAATTTAATTATTTGGAAAATTATATTATGTGTTGTAATTATTAAATTAGTTTTAATTGTATAGTTTACAGCTAATTTACATTTATCATTTATCATTAGATATTTCATTAATAAATTTCAATATTTATATATTTAAAATTTTATATGACTAATAGAGATAATATCATTGGAATAATTTTAGATGCTATTTATGCGTGTAGATACGTTATTTTGTTTTAATTTTGTCCACCGAATTATGGTATTGGATGGCGGAACTCAACACCGCGTTTTGCCTCGTTACCAGGGAGAATAAAAATGTTAATTATTTGTTATTTATTTAATTATAAACAGGTCTAGTCTATCGCGTTCTCTTCCAGTAGAATTTCTCGTAAATGAGCAAACGTAAAACCGTTTAACTGAAAATTCAATTTCAATTAATCAACTTTCCAACATGTCCGTGTCATTGCTTATTTTAATTACTATTTAATGAAGTAGGTGTAAGGTTCGTTTAAAAAACTAAATTGGACAAAACTTTCATAGTTCCGGATACAAATTTGGGGGATTATGTGAATCAAACTGTTTTTTTCTCAGTAACGAAATAATATTCTTAGTACTTAGGCATAGGAACTCTACGTCACGCCTTACCTCGACACCAGAGCGAAGAAATGAAAATATTCCAGTTCAGTTCAGTTCTTAATGTATGGCGTTTCGAGCGTGACAGTTGAACACTAATTACTTCGCCAATGTCGCGTTGTATGGAGAACACACGAAGGAGATTGTACGGTAAAAAAGAGATTATATTACACAATAGGAATGAAGAATGCATGTCAAAAAAGGGATCCATCTATATGAAAATATTAAATATTTCATTTCCTCGAGTGGGAATTGAACCCCCAACCTGTCACGTTCACAGTCACCTGCCTGCGCCACGACCTTCTTAGAAATGTATGTAACCTTGCAAAAATATAACCAAATAGAAAATGTAAATATACCTACTTGTGGATGAAATAAACTAGTTGCGAGAAAGTTATCGGTAGTAGAGATAGCAGTTCTCTTTTATGCCAATTTTCGTGACCATCCATGCGGGTTTCCCTCAACTAACTTTGCACAAATTAAATTACACTTTAACTGAGGGTGGTAAAACTAAGTTTCGCCTGGCAGGTGTTTTAATGATATTGTTTCGGCAGACGGATAGTTTGGGAAGTCGCCGCAAATTGACCGCATTTCGAAAACAATTAGTTAACAAAACTTTTACTGTGATTATTGTTTTGTTTTAGTTGGGGGGTGCTTGTATTTGATGACTCAATATTTTACGATATCATTGGGGATTTTTTTTTTATTTTAAGGCATTAGTAGCCTTTACCTCCCTTCTAGGGTCAAAGGTAAAAGCCAATGTAAATAGGGCTTAACTTTTACGAGTGTAGAGATATTCATAAAATTTTGATGGTTAACGAAGACATATGTACCATGTATTCATAAATAATTTCACGCTGTGTTCATAAGGGGAAAGTCAGATAGAAAGAAGCGCCAAACTTTAGCAATCTCTACATACCTCTTTCGCCTCGTCTACTGTCATCAACCTCTTCTTACATACCCTCCTCCTCCTCATGCTTTTTATGTGACAAGCCTTCTTCTCCTTCCGCGTATCTTTGACATCGAAGGTTAACCGAGGTCTCTCGCTACCTCTCTTACCCCTCACTTTTCCATCGTTAATCTTTTTTTCCATTTTTCTCATTTTTTTCCTCTACTTTGGAACAGCTCTTAAGTATAATTAAAAAATAGGCCCCATCCTATTATATCAGCTATATTTTTAGAGAACATACTAAGATTGATTAATATCTCTGTCAATTCCAAATAATGGCATGAAATGGTAAAAATTCATGCAACCACCGTTACCCATTTCCTCATAAAAGGGAAGAGATAAAATCTTTAAAATTTTAGAACTAACATAAAACCGAGACGATACACGGACCTTTGCCAGTAAAAGCAGACTATACGCGATTCCGTGGAATCTTCTATCCTATCAAAAGTTTTATTGCGGAACCTTTTGTCCCGCTCCTTCCCGGCTGTAAAGAGAGAGATATAATCTTTTTCAGGAATTCAATGTCGTTGTGAGTTTTATGTTTGGAGCATAGCATATTTTTATTGCGTCTCGTAGATTGAAACTCTCCTTCTAGGACTTCAGTCAGATCAGATTGCTGATATCCGGGTTAATGTAATTATTGTAAAATTACATTAGTGTTATTGTTGTTATGGGGTTTATTTTATTAATTTGAAAGTAAATTTGTATTTCTAGTCAGAATTCGAAACTATAAGTAACAAACTTCATATTTTCATCGATTTTTAATATAAAATCTATATATATAAAATCGAAAGGTCACTCACTCATCACGAAAACTCAGAAACTACATGTGCTAGGAATCTCAAATTTTGCATAGGGATTATTTATAAGACGTAGGTGCTCGCTAAGACGGGAATTTGTAATATTCGACTTCTAAGGGGTTGTTTTTGGGGTTGAAAGTTTGTATGAAACTTCATTACTACAAATGCTAGGAGTCTCAAATTTTGCATAGACGTCACTAGGACGTAGCCATGGAGACAGAAATTAATAATAACATAGTTCACGCGGGTGTAACCGCGAGCGGGCCGTTAGTATTTTAATATTTTTTTAAACTTGTGATACGGTGTGTTGATAATAAAATAAAAACGTTTATTTACTAAAGAATTTGTGTTCATATATGTTCTGCTATTTTGTTTGAATCTTAAAAATCCTTTTACAAATTTAATATTATTAAATGACAACAATAATTTATATGAAAATACTGCGGAAGTCGAATTAAATTAATGTTTGCTTGCAGCTAGCGGATCCACTAAATGCATTCCATTCAAGATCATAAAAATGAGACGCATTCAGTTATAACGTTATACGTCGGGTAGTAACTTTGCGTAAGCTACGGCTGCTTTTTAAACTTATTGATTAACTTTTCTGTTACTTTTCAATAACGATTCGTAGTTATATTTTAAATATGTTGAGGCCAGTCGTGGCCCAGGGGCACGAGTGTGTGACTTCAAACGTGACTGGTCGTGGATTCCATTCCTACTCGAGGAAATAAGAATATTTATTTTAATTTATATTTTGATTTCTTCGCTCTGGGGTACGGAGTGTACCTGTGAACCTACTATGTTCCCTCTGTGAAGCTGATTTAACAAGAACCCCGACTGCATGAAACTAAAAAGAAGATAAAAACTAGCCCTATTGGGCTTATTAGGATTAACAGTCGGGGACTATAAGTAATTCTTCAATCAATTAAATTTTTATCAGGAACCCAACCCTGCATAATTTAAAGAGCTCCCGACTATTAATCCTAATAAACTATTTTGCTTTCTTTTCCTTTTTAATTTTATGCAGTCGAAATTTTTGTTTTTTTTAATATTTTTTACACCCATTTTATATCTCGCATTTTAATATTATAAGGTAAACATTTGTTACCTGAAAACACCCTTGCCGTTTGTGCACAAGCGCGTAACTGTAAACGTTACAGGTTCGATTCCCACTCGAGGATCTCAAAATATTCTCGCTCTGTTGTTGAGGCGCGAAGAACAGCGTTGAGCTCCGCCACTTAACACTATCTAATTATAACTAATATATTCTCTTACTTGTTTAGTAGCAATAGAATATATAAAAAATACATTGATTTTGTCAAATAGATTATGATATGCTTGCCAATTATTTGGAGATATGCCAAAAATGCTCCGATATGAGAACGACACGAGTACGAAACAAAGTAGTAATGTTTATTAATATATGTAGATGATTATTTTGATATCATAGATTTAATATTATAATTATAATAAAGGCCGGTCGTGGCGCAGAGAGGCACAATACACTTAATTTTCTTTTTTTTTTCAGCTTCACGCTGTAACCCGCATGTAGCGGGGTATATAAAAGGAGCCTAATTTTAAGACACTCCGCATTCTTGAGACATTGCATATTGACGTGCGGAACTGAACGCCGCGTTTTCCCTCGTTACCAGAGCTAGGAAATGAGAATATTACGAGTATTAGAGATTCACATATTATGTATTGGTTTCGATTGAACTCACGACTTGTCGTGTCTACAATTGTATGCTTGTTCCCCTGCACCACGACCGGCCTCAAAATTAAATGCAGTTTGATTTTATACTGAAATGAAATTTTCTTAATGTACTTAAAAAAACTAACTTTATATTGTACAGTAGTGTTGTTTTTGTGATGTAGTATAATTATTTTGTCAAGCATTTAGAAAGAATCGGCAAACCTCCAGAATTAGGCAGAAAATGGGGAACGGAGTGTCTTAACACTAATTTAACTCTGCCTACCTCTCTCTCTCTCTACTCTCTCTCTGTGTGAGATACAGCGTGAAGCTGATTTATTTGTTTGTTTATTTATATTCATCGTATACTAGTATTAAAGCGTCGCTACATTTGTCATGTTAGTACCAACATCTCTATACCAAGCGAGCGTAGAGTGCCCAAATATTCTAGAGCACTTTAATTAAACTAAGGTGAACGTCATGAACGTTAAATGTGGACCATTGTAAATTCCACCAGCGTTTCAGTTTCATGGCTTTAGTTGGAAAACGTTGGACTTTTATGAGCTATTTCGGTTCAGACGCTTTGTTACATTACCAATGCTTTTAAGGGTGCACACCTCGCCCTGGTAAACATATGTGCGATTTTATGACCCACTAGTTTATGGAATATGTGTAATAATGTTCGCGGGAGTTGTATTTGATGCGCTATATGTCTTTCTTGACAGATGCGCCTATTGAAAAACCGCAATCTACGTGAAAGGTACGACGCGTGTGAAATATATGGCTTTGCAACTGGTACCAACCAGTTGGTTGGGTCTGTGGAATATGGGAAAGTGTTGTTTTAAATTGTGATGGGTCTGTTGTTGGGACCGGGTTTTTTTTGTTGTTTCCAATTCGTGGGATTGTATGGTTGATGAAACTTACACAAGTTTGATGATAAGTAAGTAAAGTATGTGGTCATCTTCATCATAAAATTATAATTAGTTAATTTGTTGCTGAATTGAAGTGAAATAAGTAGGTAGTATATTGGATATATATTTACTGGTGAAATATCTTGATGATTTAAAATAAAAAAATATAATTATAGTTGTTAGGATAAACGCCAAATATAAGATGATAAAGGCAAGATATATTGTCGTCATAACTTTTTAAATAGAATTACATACGGAGAAAAGATAATGGGCTCTCAGACTGCAGTCATTATACATCTCTTTAAGAATAAAACCATAAAATTTACAATTACCAGAGGAATTTGTACTATTTCCACACTGTTGTTGCATATAGTCCCAATTAGTGCTCCAACATATTGCTCTCTAAACGTCATAAATAGTACTTTACGAGTGTCTCGGATAGGTTCAAATAAACTTGGTGTTTAGTGCTGACTTCGCAGTTTAAGAGAGTCTGGACAATTAAACAACGACAATACGTTCGTGACTCGTGAGGCGTTAAAATTCATCTCACGAGCTCAATTTCCACTGGTGACCAGTTTATGGGGAGCCATTAGCGGGTTATGATATGAGAGTTTTTTGTGTAACTGACTTTACTATGTTGCAATTACATTAATTTGTAGGATAACGGAGCCATCTCTATTTAATACTGTGATAAAGTTATCATAGTACAAGAAAGGTAGAAGTTCACAAATAACAGTTTGTCACTAAATTCTTTGACTTACTCTGAACTCCTTTTGATCACTATTTATTATTCGTATTTATATTCAAAATTAATGTGGAATATGAATAGATAAACACTTTTGGAGACGAGTTTTTATTCTATAGTCATGTTAACTTCTAGCCGTCGTAACACAGGGGAACAAGTGTGTGACTGTAAACGCGACGGTTGTAGGTTCGATTCTCATTAGGGGAATAAAATGTTTATTTTTTTTCGCTCTGGTAACAAGGCAAAGCGCGGCGTTGACTTCCGTCACTCAACAAGGAATGCTTCAAAAAATCAGAGGAAACTGGGCAACGGAAGTGTCAAGGAGGAACGGATTGTCTCAACAATAGGTTCCCAGGTTACTTCTGCCTACTCTGTTATGTAATACACCTACTCGTACATTGTCAAGCTAAAAAAAAATGTCGCGCGTTTTGCATTGCAAAAATATTAAATTACACTGTTCTCATGAAAACAATTATAATTAAGTGTTGATTGATTTACAATGTAATTCTTTTACTGGCACCAATTCAATTGCAATTAGCTAAAGGTATTAGGATGTATTGAAAATTGTTTAAATAAACCATCTTGTACGACATTATTTCATTCAAATACTCGTCTATGTATATTTTTGTGCTATTAATAGTCAAAACTGAGGCCGTAGTGGTTCAGGGGTACAAGGCTGTGACTGTAACGCGATCGATCCCCACTCGAGGGAATGAATTATTATTTCTTAATTTCTTCGCTCTAACACCAAGGCAAAAGCCCGACGTTGAGATCCGCCTATCAACACGCAATGGCTTGGAAAATTGGGCGGAATTTTCCCTCTGTTCCCTCTTCCTAACCTGCTATATGCGGGATACAGCGTAAAGCTGATTTGATTTGATTTTAATAATAAATTAAGTGGTAGTTTACGACTTTATTTTTTTTTAACAGTAGGTAGTTCTCCTTTAACTACAATTTCTTAGCAATGACGCATTCCTTGTCCAGTATTTAACTTGGCTCTCGTTTCACATTCATGTTTTTGATGAGATTTATTTCCACGCAACTTGTCTTTGGCCAGAACATGATGCAGGAGATAAATAATACGGTAGAAGCAACCACAAGGTTTCAAGTTTTCTAACGCCCCACAATCTCTTGCTACTTCCCTCTTTAATAATTTAACACATTGTTTAATGATAACAATATAAATTTAATATTAAACATGTATTGATTTATGAATTTTATATAATTTCACGTAATAATCATATTTTAATTTATTATTGCTTTTCTGTGTGAAATACTTACAATGCTTTTAAAATGGTCGGGCGATGGAAAACGGAGTGAATTATTATTCTTAATCTTTATGATGTCTCTGCCAAATCCACATATACCTACTTAAATAAATTAAAAAAAGAAAATTTATATTTAGGTAAGTCACGCCTGCGCTAAGTAGATCGTAAACCGGGAATATCTTTTACGGCCATCGAATTTCGAAGCGAGTGAAAACTTTATTTTTAAAGGAAAACTTCATTTATTACCTCTAGAATAGGTGTTGGCTTTACGAGCTCGGTAATTATAAAGTTTTTTAATTATTTTAAGCGCTACCGTATTTTGCTTTGTTCAAGTGTCGCCTTTGATGCCCTTAGTTTTACGAAGAAAATACCTTTTGGAGAATACGAGAATACTCGTATATCGTTATTATTGTTAAGGATAAAGAAGCTTTATGCCTTTGCTTTAGAATCGAATAAGGTAAAAATAATATTATATTAATAATAATATTAAATAAATAAATAAAGCTTTTATTCGCTGACCATTTAAATAAAAATAAAATTAAAATAAAATATACAATAGAAATTTAAAAGACTTAAAATTAAAAAGCCATTTTTTTGGTCAGGTTGTCCCTAGACATAGGCCTCCCCCATTCTATTCCACTGTTCTCTATTCCAAGTTAACCTTCTCCATCCTTTTGGTAGATCGTCCGCCCATCTTTTTATTTGACGTCATTTTTGCCATTTTCCTTTTCTAGGATACCATTCTATTACATCTTTAGTCCAATTATTTTTATTCGTTCTCATAGTGTGTCCAATCTAGTCCCACTTCAATTTTTTTATTTTTTGTTTCACATCACTCACCATAGTTCTTTTCCATATATATAATAGGTATAAAATATCAAATATCCCAAAAATCCCAAATATCCCATGATTCGAATTTATTATTTAAACCCACAAATAAACCGTAATTAAGTTCAATTAACGAGATTAATAAAATCGAAATTGACACTATTGTTAATACAATTAGATTAAATTGTATTATATTGATTTATGACTTAAAATATTCATCTGTCTCGTTCTTATCCTATATAATTACATGGTAAGAATAAGGTACTTACTGAAGAATTTTTTTTTAGCTTCACGCTGTATCCCGCATTCCAGTAGGTAGAGGTAACCCAGTGTTCAAACACTCCGTCCCCTTCATTTTCCTGTGTGGCAACCCACAACCGATGCGTTTCTAGTCGTACGCTCCAATTCTTGTTAAGTCATACTAAAATACTTTTTCTATACTATAATATTATAACTTAAAAAAATTGTAAGGATGAGTAAGGCGTTTGTTTCATTTTCCAATAAAATTACTGAACGAATTCACATGAAACTTTACAGTAATATAGCACACATCTAGGCTACAATTTTTGTAAAGATTTTTGAATAATTGGAATTTTAATTTTTTTATATTCATTTAACAATGTTGAAATGAAAATCATTAAACCGCTGTTGCATCGCTAATATTTTATAATTTTCTTAAATATTCTATTAATTATTGATGATGAAATTATTTTTTTATTAATATTAATTTTTTAAATTGTTTTTGTGTGTTGAAAAATATAAAAGAATACATTAGCAAGTTTATGCCTTATACAATTAATTATATTTTGTACGTAAAGGTTTTTTTTTAACAGAGAACGAATTGACGAATTTTACAATATGTTATTTAACGGGGTTGCGGTTACTTTATGCCTGAGAATAACTTTAATTATAGGTATTTCATTTAAAAGAGCTTTTTCTTTGTTTGTCCAAATTTTAGGATTTAAGTTCAATAAGCAAGTAAAGCAGCAGTTACAATTTCTGCTGCAAAATCGACTGGTTGTGTGTTCGATCCCCAGTCGAGGAAATGAAATATTTATCTAAATTTATATTTCCATTTCTTCGCTCTGGTATCGAGGCAAAGCGCGGCGTTGCCACTCAACACGCAATGCCTCCAGGATTACGCAGAAAGTGGGGAACGGAGTGCCTTAACACTAGGTTCCCTCTGCCTACCCTGCTGCGTGCGGGATACAGCGTGAAGCTGATTTTAAAAAAAAAAAAACAAAAGACGTCTGTTAATTATATAAGCTTTAATAAAAACGTATATCGCCAGTTTTTTTACTTGAACAGGTATTTAATCAATTAAGCAATTATGATTTATCTGCAAATATGTCATCTCTTCACCTCTTTACAATGTCAATGTTGATAACTCGTTTCATAAATACGTGTTTGGTTATATCTTAAGTACTGGTTATATCTTAATTAAATATACATAGATTTACTTATATGTAAATTTAATTATATAATTATATGAAGATAATATAAGCTTAATAACTTATTTTTAGAGTTCCGTACCAAAAAAGGATAATGCGGAACCCTTATATCATCAACAGACAGGCAACAAGTCCGTCTGTTAAAATCATTTTACTCGACAACGCTTTAAAATCGCGATTTCTTTCTCATATTTTATTTTGTCGGCCATTACGTTAATTATGAGGCCTCGTAAGTATTTTCGGGCGATATTAACAAAGGAACCATTGTCCTGTGCACTTTCAATGGTCATAGCGCTATGCACCTGGCCTCTACAACTTAATGAACCACTTGTAATGTTTAGAGGCAGACATGCATTTATTATTGAAGCTTTATATTTTAATAAACTTTAGGTACCTTTCTCTCACTATTTATTTTTCGTAGTTTTTGGCTAAACCCCATATCCCGCATAAGGCAAGGCAAGCAAAGGGAACCGTATAGTATTTGTAATATATTTTGATAGCTTCGAGCATCGCATCCCAAATGTAAGCAGAAGGAACCTAATCTTAAGACCTGTTCTTCCCTCTCCGCCCTATTTTCGATATATTGCGTGTCGGGTTGTGGAATTCGCCGTGCTTTGTCATGTCACCAGAGCGATGAAATAATAATTCACTACCCCGAGTGGAAAACGAACCCGCAACCGTCGCGCTGAGGTTCAGATGCTGCGCCATGACGACCTCCATCAAGTTTATAATTCATTCTAAATAAATTAAATTATAAGCTTTTAATTTTATTGCTTTAAACGAATTTAAAGTATGATACGTTAAGGATACATTACGTTGTTCTTGTTATTTAATATCAAGGATTTAAGCAGGTATTATATGGTTAACACCATTTAATGTTTTGATTAATATGTATACTTATTTAAGACTAATGTTTGCCCGTAACTTTGTTTTTGTGGACTTTATGGCTCTTGCCATGTTTTCGAGAGAATGTTTCAATTCTGCGCCTGGCAAAGTAAATTTAGAAGTGATTGCACGTACTTTGGAGTTATCCAATAATTATAATGTATTTCCACGCGACATAGTTGATTACATCTTTCGTTTAAGTATTTTTGGGTAAGAGAATAGTAGGTAGTCTGTTGTTTATAATTTCTTTCGTTTAAGTTCTCTATTGTTTGTGTTATTTATTTGTGTTTATTTTAAAACAATTGGAAAATCCTTATTGGAACTATGAAAATGCGGGTTTCATTAGGGTTTAATTAATTTTCATATTATCTTAAGTGCTTTGCAAACATACATGATATGAATAATTTAGTAGTTAAAGCGGGCGAAGCCGCGAGGAAGACGCTAGTATTATTATAATCTATAAAAACTGTTAATAAACCTTGATTGACGCTTAATATATAAAATAGTTTTACACGATTGACAATAATAACGACATATTGTACAAATCGATAGAAATTATAACCAGAAATAAGAAACATAAATAGCTATTTATGTTTTTTATAACGTTCTACGTTCACAATTTCAAGGGTAAATAAAATACTGATTTACAACTACACTATCCAACCAAGTAACTACATCGTTTATTAATATTATACATATGTTAATAATTTACAATTTGTGTTATTATATGTTTTTAATTATCACGCTAAGGTAGTTAAAGATCCATACCTATATTATATCAATTCAATCTATCAATTAGAAAGTAACTCTGTCTGTCTGTCTTTTACGCAATCAGGGCCAAACCGCTAATTTAATTGTGATAAAATACTCATATAGAGATACTTGAGGGTCTCGGGATGATCACAGGTTACTTTTTTTTCTCATATTTGTAATATTTTCGATATATACCAATATTTTCAAATACTTATTAATTTGACATGCAATTTATTCCGCCATTTTAATAACAACCGTCGCTATGCGACCGTTGCTAAGCAACGATTTGCAAAGCTTGTTGTTAGAAAACGTCGCCCAAAATGAGTTTGCTTAACGCATCTTTCTATTGAAAACTGAAAATAATTTCATAAATATATTTAATAAATATTCGTATAGTTCAAGCGGGCGTAGCCGCGTTCGGGTCCACTAGTCATTATATAATATTATAAATGTAAGGTTGTTTGTTACGCTTTCACGAAAAAAATAATCAACCGATTGTAACTGAACCGATAAACTTTTGTACACGTATACTTAGAAGTATTAGGAACGACATGGAATACTTTTAATGAAAAAAGATATATTATTATTGTTTGGCTATAATATGAAAATAAGTTTAAGCAAGGGAAGCCGCGCTTAATTCTGTAGTACATATTATGTATATTTATATAAAAACTCGAATGCCTCCGTAATTGCGCAGGCGAAGCCGCTGGCGGATCGCTAATGATATTATATTTTTATATTAATGTTATACTTTTTAATGATAAACAAAAAAAAAACCATAAATCATATTTAAATATGCGGTATTTATTAAATTCAAATTTTATGCATACTAAAATGAGGAATAAAAAGGGTCGATTGAACGATAAACGTCGATAAAATCTCTCATCATTCACGCACTCATTTGTTTTTGTTTTGCTTCACAAAAGATGTGTGAATTTTACGCATTATCCTGGATATTATGAAAGGCGCTTGTCCATTTAGCCCTGTATTCAGGTCGTCATTTTGGCCAGCTTTGTATGGCTGAATGGTAAATGGGGAATATCGAATTGCATTTTCTTTGATGTCGCAAAATGCGGTTTCGGAGCTGTGTGTACGGACAGCCTCATGGGCGTTACATTGTAAGCAACTGTTGACCTCTCAAGGCAATAGTGCTCTTGTAATTATATTTGCGTTTAAAACCGATATTTTTTTTATGTGCTCGTGCCACATCGAGATATCCAAACTTATAGAGACAGACTTCCCGTGAACTTACAATAGAAATTTCACACGAAGAGAGAAGTTACAATACTAATGAAATAAAAAAATCCCAAAAGTGAAAATTTATAGGGATATCCTAGAAAAAATCTTTACAAACTTTTATTTGTAGTTCATTTCATATAAAATGGGTGCATATAGCTGCACGATTAAGTTTGTAAATTTTTACTTTTTTAAATTGGTACGGAAGCCTCGGTGAATGAGTCCAACTCGCACTTAACCGGTTTCGTTTGTTTTTCTATAATATCGAACCGTAGTATACGAGTTCACGTTACTTCGTAACGGCAATGAAGTAAATAATTTGTTGCTTTCGATCCGACAGTGAACACGGTTTGCAAGGTTTTGTATAAATTTGCATCTAAATTGCACTTAAAGAGTTATATTTTTTATCATGAAATCAATAAAAGTGAGATTTTTGCAATACCTTTTTTTCCACTAATGGCTGTAACGGACTAGTTTAGTTTGTTCTTATATTAATTACTATGTGTGTTACAGTTCTATATAACTGCGAAATCGACCTTGTAATAGATATAATCATTTTCTAGTACCTGTTACATTAGAACTAACTATTACCCTAATCAGTGGCGTAGCTGGTGGTATCGCACCGGGCATCAAAAGGAATGGGGCATCAAAGACGACGATCACTTTGTTTTTTTTAGACCTTAGACCATTTTAAAGGGCATCAAGTCCCCTAAGTCGCACCGGGCAGCAAATACCCTAGCTACGCCACTGACCCTAATATTTGAAAATTGTAATTAACGAGGACAAGCGCGGCGTTGAATTCCGTCACTCAACACGCAATGCCTCTAGAATGGTGCGGAAATTAGGTAAAGGAACCTTAATTTGAATGGAACATAAATTGTACTACCATACAAATACTTGTGTACTCAAGTATTTTCTTACTAAGATAGTTGTAAAGTGTGCATATATTTATTACCCAATATAATATTATTCTACTGGTTAGCTATAATTAGTAAATCTAGTAGTAGTTTTTAGTAGTGTAGTAGTTTAAACAACTAACTAACTAACCTTTTCGTCTCACGACTACTTGCTACGTACTCGTACATGTGTTGAATGGTTCGCGAATCTCAAGATCAAGGCCGCGCAACACTGTTACAGGTTGTTGCCCCCCCAGTGCAGCTGGCGCGTGTTAAAATCTTGAATGTTGCACTTTATAGGCCTATTTAGGGTTCCTTACCTTGGTGGGTAAAAACGGAACCGTTATAGGTATATATCATTGTGTTGTCCGTCTGTCTGTCAATTTATATCGAGATCGCGTGGATGTATTTAAAATTAATATCAAGTATTCAGATCTACGGCCCCTTAGACCAGAGAAGAAAGCAATTTTTTTGAGTCAACGCAATTAAAAGATAATGAGCAATTTCGCCGCGTAAACAAAATCTATAGGGTATATGTATCCCGTGGATCTACAGTTATGGAATTTGTTAAGAAGTGATAAGTTACACTACAGATAAGGTGAAAAATTCAAAACAGTAAAATTTATACACATTTATAGTTATGTAACAGGTTTTCTTAAAATATGCAAGAGCTTGAATGAATGGACGTACGTAATATGTATAGTATTACGTTATATTCTTTCGTTTATAAGGCTTAAAGCACTGTTAATACTATTCATTTGTTTAGTTTTTCAAATTTAGGTACTCTTATTTTTTCTTATAATATATAAATTACTATTTGTTGTTGTAATACACCTATTAAGTAATATTTGTTATAATCCTACTATCAGCTGTTCTTTATTTGTAAGCCTGTTAATCTATTAATTTCAAGAGAGAGACAATTTAAAAAACCTGGACGAGCGCGAGTTGTGCTCGCTCACCGAGAGTTCCGTACAAAATTTGGAAGTTTAGAGCTGTTTCTGAAATTCAAGCTTAGCTTAGCCAGAGCCCTTTAATCTGATACCTCACTTGAACTAGCAGCTTTACTTCCAAATTAGGATTAACAAATGATTAAAATTAGGAGGAGGAATTATTTTCAGGATTTAACCACAAATGTATAGTTTTCAGATTATTCCCTGACTGTAGAGGCTATGTGCCAAATTTCATAATTCTACGTCAACCGGAAGTACCCTATTAGTATGGATTCCCTTTATAATATCGAAATACGTGTTTTTTGCAATATATTTTTTATTTTTTTAAGTAGATGTAGAAACATGATTTTTTCAGGAAACCATGGGACCGTAGATCTGAGTATATGGTTTGAATTTCAATTCGATATCTCTCAGCGTTCCCGAGATTAAGGCTCTTGATAGACAGACGGACGGAAAACAAAGCGATTTTATAAGGGCCTTTTTCACTTAAAACGTACGGAATCCTAAAAAATTAACTGTTAATATACTATTCTATTATGTATATGAGTGTATATTATCAAAAGGTGCTTACAAGTGGAAAAAAAAATGATTTGTATTCTGTACTATACAAAAAAAGTAAAGGTCGATTTTGTACTTTTTCAAACTTTTAAATAGTATAAAAATGTTCGAGAACATAACGGCAAAAAACGGTTTTAGCGGGTTTGCACTCTAAGCTGACGACATTTAAAGTTGATTTTAGGACAAGTGGTTTTTAGTACAACGGTTTTCTTGCCGTTACGTATATCGCATGAACGTCATTTAAAAATATATATTAAGGGCAGTTTACCAGCTAATATAGTTGCTTCCATTGCTAATATAGTTGAATCCACATAACGTTTAAATTATTTCTCTGATCGCTGATCTATCTATCTATCCTTATAAAAGTTAAATATATTGTTAGAAATCGATAGCGGTTAACGTTTTTTAAAAACAAGATTAAGAAGAAAACACATATCGTCTATCTATTCCATTGCTTTTATAGTCTTTTTCAACTACGTCTGCACAGTGCCTTATTACTCTATTTGTTTGTCAAATAAAATACCTTATAATAAAAATATAGGTATTACTTTGTTGGAGGCCGTCTTGGCGCAGGCTCAATAAACAATACCTCGAAAATTGGACGGAGAGTGGGTAACGGAGTATCTTAACACTGGGTTCCCTCTGCCTACCCTGCTATATACGGGACACTGCTGAAAAAACCACTTTAAGTGCTTAACATCTCGACAAGTGTACACCACTACATCTATAGATTTTGCGCTGACGTGTTGACGACAGTACTCGTTATAATACCGGTATGTAACCGCCTGTTGCGAAGTTGGTTGAACATTTCCTCTTACGTTCTGAAGCTCTGGGTCAAGGTCAGTCACAAAGTAGGTTGCAGTGAAGCGACCTGGTTACAGAGTTATTATATTTGAGTTTTATCTTGTCAATTATTATTAATATTTTGCGTATAAAAATGTCTGTCGATTGATCTTTGTTAAAAGAGAAAAGTGTATGTTTTAATATTTTTATATTAATT
Source organism: Heliconius melpomene melpomene (assembly GCA_000313835.2). Classification (NCBI taxonomy): domain Eukaryota; kingdom Metazoa; phylum Arthropoda; class Insecta; order Lepidoptera; family Nymphalidae; genus Heliconius; species Heliconius melpomene. The sequence continues at coordinate 42,960 of HE671052.1, forward strand.
AACGCCTAACAAATGATTAGAGGACGTTATGGCGCAGCGGCACAAGGGTGTAACTGTAACGCGACTGTTGCGGGTTCGATCCCCACTGGGGGCATGAATTATTTTTTTCATGTTTTTATGTCTTCACTCTGGCACTAAGGGTTTGTTGTTGAGTTTCGCTACTCAACACGAACGGAGTGTCTTAACATTAGGTTCTCTCTGCAGGGTAGGCAGAGAGAACCTAATGTAAGACACTCCGTGTGCGGGATAGAGCGTGAAGCTGTTTTGATTTGGTTTTTTTTTATTACACATCTGTAATCTATAATGTTTCAGTATAATATATGAGGATATTGTTATTGATACACAGTTGTCAGTTGCTACACTTAGAAAAAAACTATCAACCAATTTGACAATTATGCATTTCAATTAATTAAAATTAACTTGTATATTAAGACGAGCCTTTTTTTAAAGTAAAAAATGAGAAAACAAATATAATTACCTATTTTATACTTATTATTTTTTCTTCACGTTCATTCTTGAATGTTATTATGTAAATTAATTCCTGCGAGTGAACTTCGATCTTAAACTACGATGGCCCTGCACGTTGATACTGTCAGACACACTTATCACTCATGTTAGTAAGTAATCCATACCTATATTATAAATTCGAAAGTAACTCTGTCTGTCTGTCTGTCTTTTACGCAATCAGGGCCAAACCGCTAATTTAATTGTGATAAAATACTCTAAAGAGATACTTGAGGGTCCCGGGATGAACATAGGATACTTTTTTTTTCTCATATTTGTAATATTTTCGATATATACCAATATATTAAAATAATTAATTTGACAAGCAATTTATTCCGCCATGTTAATAACAATCGTCGCTACGCGTTGCTAAGCAACGGCTTGCAAAGTTTGTTGTTTTAAGAAAACGTCACCCAAAATGAGTTTGCTTAACGCGTATATGACGCGCGCCGATATAGATTTGTATACATTAACAAAAATTAGATGATTTCTATAATTTGATATTCATCCTTATGAAAATAAATATAATAATCACTTTTAGCATTTCATCTAGATGGAAATTATAGTTTACTGTATAACATTCTAATAAATAAGATGTCACTGATTCCAAATGACCTAGCCTACGAGTGGTATAGTATGACCGACGCGAACGGGCGGATGACGTTGATGGTTTAGTAAATTTTTATATATTTTCTATAATTTTTATGTAATTATTTGCTGCTTATAATTAATTTATCTCAGTTCGGTTATCTATACCGATGTTATACACTTAAAATATCGTAATTTTAATCATTTGAGATTTTATTTAATATTGTTCGCAAAAATTATTAATTATTGAAAAATTTAGGCAAACTTTGGGTATTTTTTCTAATATTAAGAAATTCCTTTAGTTACTTTTACTTCTTTTTTAACCGACTTCTGTAAGAAAAGGAGGTTATCAATTCGACTGTATTTTTTTTTATGTTTGTTACCTCATAACTTTTGACTGGGTGAACCGATTTTGAATTTTTTTTTTTATTTGAAAGGTGAAGCTTCCCGAATGGTTCCATTTTTTTTAGTCCATGTCTGACAATGATATCTATGAGAAAATCACATAAGTCTTAAATTTGCATTAGGTGTTATTATGTGCGCGACAAATAGACCTATAACTCAATGTCGCGCCAACCGATTTTGATGATTCTTTTTTTATTTGAAAGCATACACTTCAAGGTTTAATTTGGTGAAAGTTTGGTTAGGTTCCGATAATGAGATCCGGTGAAAATTGAGAAAGTTTGTTTTTTTTTTGGTAAAAAATTGATTATACTATAATAGTTACAAAAACTTTTTAAATTGATGTCAGAAGTGAGATTCCTGATCGTTGCATTTCTTTTCAACCAACCTCAAAAAAGGGGATGTTCTCATTTTCAACCAACTTCAAAAAAGGGAGATTCTCAATTCGCCCGAATACTTTTTATGTATGTTCTTGTCAATATACCAAAGTGTAACTTTGCACAAAAATAATACCTAATTAAATAAAGTTTTAAATAGGACAACCACAACCACTCGTTGACAATCACTACCACCACCATCACCACTCGTTTAAGAAGCATCATTTTAAGATCTGCCCATCACTTAAAATCGTAAAATAAATTATTTTTTAACAAAAAGAAAACCGACTTCTAACAACGAAGTAAAAAGTGAAAAATAATTATACAAAGATTTTATAATTTTGAAGTCGGTGTCAAGCTAATGCTACAACACCTTTACTACAATATCTAATTACTAAGTCTGTTTGTTTTACTTAGCACCGACTTCAAACTTATAAAATCTTTGTAAAATTATTTTTACTTTTTATTTCGTTGTTAGAAGTCGGTTTTTGTTTTTGTTAAAAATTAATTTATCTTTGTTCATTTCGGTTACTCAGATATTTTTTCTAATAATAAATCTCCACTTATTATTCTTTTTTAATTTTTAATATTTAGGCTTATATTTTCTTACAAATTCTATTGAAAACCGAAAATAGTTTCATAAATATATTTAATAAATAATCGTATAGTTCTAGCGGGTGTAGCCGCGAACGGGCCCACTAGTAATATAGTAAATAAGTAAACTATATATACCTAAATATATATATACCTAAATATATATATAAACCAGTATATTACTTCGCCTGTTAAAATTAACTTTGTCAGATTTGAAAATCTGAATTTTTTAAATTTTTTATAATATACCTAATGATATTTTACCTAAAACCTGTAGAACCATCTAAGATTCGTTGAAGATTATTGTTATTTTAATCATCTAAGCCAAGACCGCTATGGCACAGTGGATCAGCGTGATTGTAAACGTACTGGGATTAGATCCCTACGCGGGGAATGGGTATATTCAAATAGTTTTAATTTTCCCGCTTCTTGGTAGACAAAGGGTGGGTAACGAACTAGGGGAGAGCGGGGCCAAAAGTTCCGATTTTTTTTTAACCTCAAATATGGCTAGGAATACTTGATTTCAGTATTTATACAATATAATCAAATTCAACTTACATATCTAGACTTGCAATTAAAACAGTAATTTGGGGTATTCTTTGTAAGACTTTTTTATTATGAATTTTTTTATGACTGAAGTCGGAAAATAACAACTTACCCCGAATTGGGGCAAGTTGTTAACAGACCGGGGTAAATTGTTACCATATTTCTTAAAGCTATTATTTGCAAAATAAAAAACAATAAATAATCGAACAAAGCCTGTTTATTTAAGGAATAACCAACAGTATCATTAATAATCACCAGGCGCAAAAGCAAATCTTTTTTAACCGACTTCTGTAAGAAAAAGAGATTATCAATTCGACTGTTTTTTTTATCTATGTTACTTCATAACTTTTGATTAGGTGAACCGATT
>HE671052.1:46437-58109 GCA_000313835.2 Heliconius melpomene melpomene
GACAATGGTATGTATGAGAAAATCACATAAGTATTAAATTTGTATTGGTACGTGGGCGACAAAATGACGAATAACTCAATATCACGCCAACCGATTCCAATGATTATTTTCTTATTTGAAAGGATACACTTCAAGGATAGTTTGGTGAAAGTTTGGTTAGGTTCCCATTATAAAATCCGGTCAAAATTGAGAAAAATTGTTTTTATTTTGGTAAATTTTAATTATACTGGAATAGTTACAAGGGAAAACTTTGTTAAAATTATTGTCAGAAGTAAGATACCCCATCGTTGCATTTCTTTTCAACCGACCCAAAAAAAGGGAGAGGTTCCCAATTCGCCCGAATATTTTTTATGTATTTTCTTGTCAATATACCAAAATGTTTGTTTCCACAAAAATAATACCTAATTGAGTCAAGTTTTACATATCACAACAGATGCCACTCGTTAACAACCACTACCACCACAACCAACACTCGTTTAAGAAGTATCCTTTTAAGGCTACTTATCACTTAAAATCGTAAAAAGAATTAATTTTGAACAAAAAAAAACCGAACCGAAAAACAACGAACTAAAACTTAAAAGATAATTTTACATAAAATAAAACTTATTTTGATTTTGTTAAACTAAAATAATAAACAAAGATTTTATAGCTTTAGCTTTTCCCGCTCAATATGTATATATAATTCTTTGGTAACAGTTTTTATCTTATTCCTGCAATCTTTGAAACTACGTCCGCTGTTTTTTTGCATCAACTCACATAACACATAACCTTGAGTTGATTTTCGAGCATAAGTCCGCATGTTACTAAATTACAATATTTTTTTAGTATGAAAAATTACAATATTTACATCCCATTATTGGTACAAATGAGTTGACGAAAGTTTTTCCGAGGTCACAACATGCCCCAAAAAAAGGAAACATCTAGCCCCAAAAACCCGTGTTGAAAAAAAATTAAATATAAACAAGATTAGGAAACAGAAATAATTTATAAATAGTGTTCCGAAATAGTAGATAATATATGTAAAAAAAACACTAACATACTCGAGGCTAATCGTTAAAATTTGTGAGACAGACCAAAAATATCAAATGTGAAAATATTTACAAACGTGCACCAACGACGCCCGTGTGCTATTCCATTGGTTTCGGGTGCCACTAGATTGTTCAATATGCTGGCCATGGGTGCGCTATCACATTGCATTTCACTATATGTTTACTAAATATTCCTATCACTTTTCTCCGCGAAATTATTTCCATCGGAACAACTTACCTCGGTAACTTTTAGCCCCGCTCTCCCCTACCCTATTCAAAGCGTGAAGCTGTTATCTTAGCTTCACTAATGATTTTCACATCTGACATTGTTAAGAACGGCAAACAACTTATCTGATTTAATGCAGTACCGTCTCTCGAAACGTTAATATGATGATGAAAAACATAATATCTTGACACTGTTTTCTCTCTGCCTACTATGCTATACGGGTAAATGCGGGAGGCCTAAAAACAACTTGCATTTTAGTTGATCTTTTTTTACATTAATTACATTACCATATTTCATTGGTATTACCATAAGTAACACATACCTTACATTCCTCGCATATATTCCACAAGGCAAAAACAATTTAAAAAACATTGGGTAGATACACATTGTATACAAATGCAACTATTGAAATGCTATTGAACTGCTATTTTAGCTTAACCAACTTGTTTTACCTGAACCACCTGGATATACCTGGATGGACAGGATCATCAACTCAGGCTGAACAATATACAATATTTACTTGTTTTATAAATTTCTATATGTGCTTAAAATTTACCAGGCTAGTTGTGGTGCAGGGGCACAAAGTGTGACTGTAAAGCGACTGGTTGGGGGTTCGATCCCCATTCGAGGAAATGAAATATTTATTTAAAATTGGTACTTCCATTTCTTCGCTCTAGTGTCGAAGCAAATACCTACTCGGCGTTGAATCCCGTCAATTAATTGAACTCAAACCGTCTCAATGTCAAGTAATGGAAAATTATAGTAGTTTTATTATTACTTTTAATAATTAATAAAAGATGAGGTATAAATTACATGTTACAAGTATATAATTATATATAAAAAATATAAAGTATATAATGTTAACACGTTTTTATTAATTTCGTTACATTTTTAATATAATTTATATTTACATTTTTAAATGCGAATAATTTTTGTATGGCTTAACTAATAAAACCTACGAATACGAATGTTCTTACTTAAAATAGGTGACGCGTAAACAGACAGACAGACGGATATATATATTTATTACTCGGAATCTTTTTTTTATGTGTTCACTGATTACTCAAAGATGCCTGAATTGATTTGGAAAATTATTTTATCGTTCAAAAATATTTTTTTGTTTTAAGGTTTTCAAAAACATGTAGGTAGTTTAAATATAAATATTGTCACTAATAGCTTTACTACTCTACTTACTACTCTGTATATATAATAATCTACTGGATTATTTGGTTCAATATAAATCCGATTCAACAGTAAATAGCAAGTTACTAGTTACTAAGAGGAATGAGGAAGTTTATCTATTATTTTTTGTCCTTATTTGATGCATACACATAGACTTGAATAATTTTTGAGAGAATTTATAATTTAAATAAAATAATGTCAAATATTAAATATTATTAAACTACTGCTAGTGCTGAATCAGTCAGCACTCTTGATATGCTCACTATAACACAGGTGGTCCTATAGTGACCATATCAAGATTTAATGATGGGACCTTGGAGAAATCGAAGGAACACTTAAAATTTTTACACAAAACCTACAAATACAATATCCTTGCTTAAAATAGTGATGCGTAACCAGACAGACAGACAGATTTCTCCTGCAGTCTAAATTACGAAAGATAAGGCCTGGATAAGAAACTCGACCATATCACCAACATCGATAACATTGTATTGTATTGCTCTTCATTGAGTCACCGTTGTATTGTAATATTATGTAACACACTCACTGTAGATACTCTTGTCTGCCTCGCTCGTATTCTTCAAGAGTCAAGGCCGTCGAACATAGTTGCCGTTTGTTGGCCTACGGACTCGTCAGTCGTCTATCCTACTAGAGTTACTCATTTTGTTGCGTCTGAATATACTTGACAACTCCTGAGGTTTTTTTATTTATCTGTTGTTATCATTTTTTTTATCAACTTCACGTTGTATCCCAAACATAGACAAAAGGAACATAGTGTTAAGACACTCCGTTCTCCACTTTCCGCTTTATTTGTCAAGGCGTGTTGAGTGGTGGAACTCAACGCCGGGCTTTTGCCTTGATGCTAGAGCTTAGAAACGAAAACATTAATAAATAATTCCCATTCCCTCGAGAGGGATCGAACCTACAACCGTCGTGTTACAGTCATACCCTTGTATCCCTGCGCCAAGACGGCCTCTGATTATTATGATAATTTAATTGTCTGAAAAATATGACTATACAGTATAAATAGAAATTAAAATGTGAATAAACATATTCTATATAGAAACAAGTAGGTCTAGATCTAAGACTTAAAAAAAAATTTAAAACTTTTAAATTTTTAACTAAATTTGGCGAAATTCTTATTCATTGTAAAATGTTGGACGGGCTAACCGTGACCGGTTAAGCCAACCAATATATCTTTGCTGTCATATGCAATTACTTAAATGAATATGGGTGTACTATAAATTCCTTAAATCAGATAAGTATGAAAACAAAAGACGACCTCCTTTTAAAATATTATACGAGTAGGTACCTATAATATGAAACGAATATTGAAAATTAAAATATACGATGTTATCGCATTCTGTTTCAAAGCTTCACGCTTTATCCCGCATATAGCAGGGTAGAGAAGACGCAATTCGGCAGAAAGTGGAGACCGAAGTGTCTTACCACTAGGTTCCCTCCGCCAGTGTCCATGCAATATGATATATCTCGAAAATTAGCGTGTTTTAGAAAACGGAGTGTCTTTACATGAGGTACCATTATAAAATCCCTGAAACTTAAAAAATGTCATAGATTTTTGTCTTATATCTGATTTTTATTCACCTTTATTTGCAGATCGGCTTTTGCTTTATTAGCAGAGCAAAGAAACGAAAATATTAATAATTCTTTCCCTCTGCTGGGGAGCGAACCCACAACCGTCACGTCAACCGTCACGTCAACCGTCACGTCAACAGTCACACGCTTTTGCCACTGCGCCACCACGACCTCATTCCTTCGTTAACTAGAGAAATACAATTTTTACATAAGAAAAAAAGCCGCGAGTCGCAACTAGTATTGCGTTGACATGTGTTGTATAATCTAATTATATAGCATCGTAGATTTGCACAAATTACATAGGTATCATATTTGCCACGTGTACGGTGTAAAGGACTTTTGCTGCATTATTGCATAGATTAACTTTACGGTAGGTATCTATTATAAATATTAATATACATTTTTCATATTTTACCAATTTTCTGTCAAATTTCACAGGTTCCTTTATAAGTTTTAATTATGCGGCGAATTTCATGAAAACTATGCATAAACGCTCTTTTGATTGCAAGAAGCCCTAGAAGTTTAATTTTTAGACGGACAAGAAAGTGATCCAAATCAAAATAAGATGAGGGTTCCGTTTTTGTCTTTTGATTTACGGTACCCTAAAAAATAAAAAATAAAAGAAGATAAAAAATAAGTTTTTTAAATACATTAATCTCTAAGATTGATTAATCTCATTTTTTTCATTTATTCCAAATAAAGTACATATGTGTTCAATTACACGTAAAATAATATAAAAGTTATAAACTTACTGTACCTCTTCCTCCTCCTTCTTCCTCCTGGCATTAATCCCGGCTATTGCCGTCTGCCTTCCTACTCAACCTACTCCACTTTGCACGGCCTTTTGCGTCCTCGGTGGTTAGACCATTGGCTCTTCTCATGTTCTGCACCACGACATCCAACCAGCGTTTCCTTGGGCGTCCGGGAGGTCTCACTCCAGAAAGTGTCATAGCAAGGCACTTGCATCCGACATAGTTCTTAGGCCGGCGCGTAATAAACTCACTATACCTAGTATAAAAAAATATTTAAGCGCTATTCTTCCATAGTTGTCTAAAACATCTTTGATTTTTCCGATTTTAACATTTTAAACAGATTTAATCGCGATTAATCCGGTTTAAAAATTGCGTTACTTTGTTTAAAAAGCAGTTAAAATATGCAGTTAAAAAATATTAACTTTCAGACATTCATTGGAGGTAACCAACTGAGAAACCTAGTAACTACATTGCCCTACTAACGTTTATTTTCTACTTTAAATTAACATGTCCGGTGATATTATAAACTAGGCCAATGATCCACCACTATACTTATTAAATAAATAAAATAATAGTTTATACCTAGAGTATAAATAAACTTGTAGTATTTCTGGGGACAAGGACTGTGATTTCGAAATAAGTGTACTTTTTACATATTTATAAAGTAATTTACAATTTTTTCAATTAAGTATATTAATTTATGCGAACAAAAACAAATAAAATGTCATAGAGTTTAAATTTCTATATTATATATGCTGGTATAACAGTAATATAATTAGTAGAGTAGGTTCATACTAATTAAACCAACCAATTTTCCCCAAATACACTTAAATTATATTAAATAAATATGCTATCGGTAGTTGAAGCGGGCGAAGCCGCGGGAAGGCAGCTAGTTCCTTATAACATACTTTCAATAACGTCACAATAAATGTTTCAGCTTAAGTAATTTATCTATATTTCAAAATTGGCCCCTAATTAAAATCAGCTTCACGCTGTATCCCGCACACAGCAGAGTAGGCAGAGGGAAGTGTTAAAACACTCCGTTCCCCAATTTCCTCCGAATTTTAGAGGCATTGCGTGATGAGTGGCAGAAGTTAACGCCGCTTTTTGCCCCGATACCAGAGTGAAGAAATGAAAATATAAATGTAAATAAATATTTCATTTCTTCGAGTGGGGATCAAACCCATAACCGTCGCGTTACAGTCACACCCTAATACCGCTGCCCCACTCAGGCTTCTATGCCCTAATTAAGAAAGGTGCACAAAAATAGCATAAATTAATGAATCGGACATTCTAAAGTCATATAAATAGCTGTAATATACATCTAGTTACATATCTAGTATCATAGAGCGACCTTGACCGCCAATACACGTGGAGGCGTGCGTTCATCCGGCAATGCACCAAGATAGACAAATAAAAAATATTTATATTAAATTAGTATACATTTGCATTATTATATGGTATTGGTTATTTGTACATTATATAAACATAATACATTAAAAACATTATATATGTATGTTTAAGTATAGTGTATTTTCTATTGGCTAAATTGTGAAAAAGCGGAGAACGGAGTGTCTTGATATTAGGTCGCTTCTACCTATCTTTTTTTTCTGATAAATACTTGAAATATTCTCTTTTAAGCTATTCTCATAATTATGTTAAATATTTGTTACTTAACAATAATGGCTAGCTTTTTGACTGGGAAATGGAAAACGTAGAAACTTGTATAAAACGTAGAAGAGGAGTGATAAAAAGTAGTCGTAATTATGCCTAATAAACTATGCCGTTAAAGGTCCCGTAGTGACATAAATACGTATTAATAAGACGGTAAAATACAATAGACCGATTACAATTATTTAATTGTTGTGATAATTTCAATCGGTTAAATAATTTGTATATGTATAACAATAGAATAGTGATACATTTATAAATAGAATAGATATATTTATAAATAAAATACATATAAAAACAAACAAACCCAACTATATAAAAGAAAAAAATCGGCAAAAAAAAATCGCCGGAAAGCGGGGAGCGAGAGTGTCTTAACACTAGTTTCGATATTATTCGATATAATCATTTTTTAATACTTCGTCAACGATACCCCACTTGACATAGCTCGACGACTTAATTTTTTTTCTCATTTTGTACGATATTATGGCATCTAGTTATCGATGTGGTATTTTAAAGCAATATTAAGATAAACCGAAATAAAGTTTGGTCCCTATAACATAAGAACATACATACATATATGTATGTTCAAGACATATTCCTCCTTTACGTTGAATAGTCGGGTAAAAAAATATAGTGCAGCTGACGTACCTTTTTAATAAACATTGTCTATACATTGCGGTCCAAGTATGTGTTTCACGATTACGCGTGACCTGTCTGAACTGAGCCTCTGAATCGTTCATCGCGACCTTGTTACAACATGCATCAATTTATGTATGCACTAATAAACTTTGTTTTATTCTTATCTCTTTAGCAAATATTCTAGTTCCCACTCCACGTGTTTTGATTGTAAATATATATAATTGTGTAATGTCTGCGATATTTATAGCTATCTCGTTTAAGAGTGAATTATGCTCTTGGAATTATAAATGTGGACTTTTGCCAAATTACAAGAGACGAAACGTTTATTTCTTTTGTATAGACTATTAATTAACTTTCAAAATTATGAATGCAAAATAATATGTTGTGCAATTTTATGCATTGACAATATGGCATTACAACCCCATGGGAGTGTTAATCCTATGGGAATGCTAATATTAAAAAAATCTAATATGCCTGTTAGCATAATTTACTTATATTTATATTTTATTTATGTACATCTAAGTGTGTGAATAAAGTAATTACAAAAATTGTATTCTATGTCTGACTTATTGGTTTCCTCAACTATTTTTTTACTTTAACTTTTAAAAACCAACCTTTCCTCTATTTTGGTTTTAAAAAGCGTGACGAAGTAAGAAAAAATAAATATATTATAATTAAAACCAAATGCCGTGCAATTGTTCCGCGCACGTTGTGTAGCGTCGTTACATAATAAAGTAATCACAGAAACATTGTTGAAGTGGATGGAGCATATTCAAGCAATACTTCTTGTATTGTACTTTCTTTTCTTATCTATATATATTATATATTATATTTATTTGATATATTACACTCGTGGCGTAGGGCCACAGAGCGTGACTGTAAAAGTGACTGGTGGTGGGTTTCGATCCCCACTCGAGGAGATGAAATATTTATTAAAATTAATATTTCCATTTTATTCGCTCTGGTGTCGAGGCAAAGCGCGGCGGCGAGTTCTGCCACTCAACACGCAATGCCTCCAAAATTCGACAAAAGTGGGTAACGGAGTGGTCAACACTAGGTTCACTCTGTCTACTCTGGTGTGTGCAGGATATAACGTGAAGCTGATTGTAATACTCATAAAATTCTGTATTACGCTTTTTTTACATTTAATTCAAAAAATATTTTTATTACGAATTGGCTTGACGTCGGACGCAATTTTGTTTTCAAACAAAATGCATGGTCCCAGAAATTTACCCATTTACAAAGAATTTTGTGTGCTTATCTAATCTGTGATTTACTTGTGTGTTTACTTTTTATATTCTATCTGGATTTTTTCTGTCATAGAAATTTCAAATTAGATTTTTTTTTAAATTCTCTACTTCATAATATATTCATTATTTGTTAATATTTCTAAAACATGCTTAATAATTTATGAACAAAAAAAATATTAAGCACCTATTAAGTATTATATGAAAATCTATCGTACTATTTGATACTTGAAATCTTTGCCATAAGAAAGAAATCTATATATATAAAAGGACTTGTCCTCACTGACTGAGGTAAGACGCACGCACAGCCGTAACCGCTGTGCGTAGAAACGTGAAATTTGGACAGATGTTTACTTTCGTTATCTGGACATCCACTAAGAAGGGATTTTGAAAAATTTTAACCCTAAAGGGGTGAAATAGGGGTTCAAAGTTTGTATGGAAAAAAAAATAAATCGGCACCGATCTTTATAAAATTTGAAATTTAGATTTTTAAAAGTATTTAATTAAACACGTGTTTCATCGTTTTCTAGAATTCTCCCCCTAAGGGTGCAAATAAGGGGTTGAAAGTTTGTATGGAAAAATCTTTCAATCACCACTGATTGGCTCAGGCGAAGCTGCGCGCATCCGCTAGTATCTTATGAATCTATTTTCTTAATTTCTAAATTTAGAATATAATTTTTTATTTAATAATTGACTTTTATTTAAGTTCATGTAAATTAATTTTATATTTCTGTTTTATAAAATTAAGAGCAATCATTGATAATCACTAAATGCACCGAGGCACCGTTGTGCAACTTGTCATACCAACTTAGTATGGAATCTTTGGCCGAAATTTTCCTTTAAATAACGAAAATTTTATTTTTTTTCTATATACCTACACAACCAGTCGGTTTTACAGTCACACTCTGCCCCTGCGCCAGTCATAAATCTCTAAAATAAAATTCCCCTCAATTGAATGTTTATTATAAAAATTCATTCTAAAATCTACTGTAATCTATATGTCTTATTATGCAGAGAATGTCGATTGTCTGAATCATTGGACTGGACTATTGGATTTGTTCCAATGCATAGGTTACATTGGCTTCTTTATTAATAGTATGTTCTTAACTCGTGTTACTCATAAATACTCCTTTATTGTTTTAAGTTAATTAGGTCTTTTCTTTTGTCACTTTTCAATTGTCACTATCGGGCGGAGAGTAAACAACAGAGTGATTGAGTCCTCTCGGATTAACTATACAAATTACTTATTTACTCAATTATTATTATTATAGGGCATAGGGGCATAGGCGTGTGACTGTAAACGCGACAGGTTGCTGGTTCGATTCCCACTCGAACACAGCTGGATTGGCAGAGGGGTACCAAGTGTTAAAACACTCCACTGCCCGTTTTCCGTCGAATTCTGGTGGCGTTGCGTGTTGAGTGCCAGAACTCAACGCCGCGGTTTGTCTCGCCAGAGGGAAGAAATGAAAATATTTAATATTTAATTTCCTCGACTGGGAATTGAACCCACGACCTGTCGCATTTACAATCATACTTAGTGCTGTTGCACTACAACGGAATCTAATATTATTTATTTTTATATATATTATTATTTTATTACTATGTTTTGTTAAACTGAAGTTCTTATTTTTAAGATAAAAATAAAATACATTAAATTTATAAAACATTGTATTACAATAAACTATTGATTTAACATTTCACAAGAGCCCTTGTTTATATAAATTACTCTGTCCCGTCGATACCCACTTATCGCACCTTGATAAAGCAACAATCGCATCTCTGTTCTGTTACATTTTATACGACAAACATTTTATTGTTGTTAAGAACTCTATTTTTTGTCTAAAATGTCATTAGTGTCAAATTTCATTACATATTATGAGGCACAAGCGGTTGTGTGACTGTTAACGCGGCTCTTCGTTCAATTCCCACTCGAGGAAATGAAATATTTAGTAATTTCATTTTGCGGCGTTTAGTTCCGCCAGTCAACACGCAATGCTACTAGAATTCGGCGAAAAGTGAAGAGTGGTGTTACTAACACTATTCCCTCTGCCTACACTGCTACATGTGGGATAAAGCGTGAAGCTGGAATAAAAATTGTATCTAAGGAATGTTAAAAATAACTAAGAAATGTCACTACAAAATAATTTCGTCTCACCACTTGTAATACTGACATCATCACTTAATTTTATGTGACTTGAGGGACGATAAAAAAATTTCCTTTTCGATTCGGAATTTTTCGAATTTTTAGCTTTTGAGATTTTTCAAAATACAAAACCTCGAATCTACGTGAACGAGTTAATTCGCAACCTGCAATAAAAGAAACCAAAAAAGTTCTAGGTTATTTCATTACAAATCTATCTGTTAAAAGCTAGTAATTTTTTTATTTTATCATCATTCAAAAAAAAAAACATATTACTTTAAATGTAACATTGTCACCGTCTATAATAGGAGCTTATATCATAATGTCTAAACTCTAAAGTATTCAGAAGCCGAGGATAAAATATTCCCATGGTCAATTCCTCCAGTGGTGGCTAACTGTTAGCGTGGAGGTCATGGGTTCGAACCCCATTTGCGACAAATAACTATACACAACTCCTCACCCTGGTAAGAAACTGAGCTGTGGAGCTCAGCCTTTGCCACCAAGACCTTTAACAATTCCAACATTTAAATGGGACTCATAGGTAATCTGTATTCACAGTACCATACAAGGATAGTACAATTGCCAATTAACAAGTTTTTAATAGTAAAACATAAAATAATAAAAATTTAAAAAAAGCACACACATGTTTTGGGTTTTGGGCCTTTTATGCACAGGGCTGGACAAGGACAAGGACGTTATGCCCATATGGGGTCACAATCAACACATTCTTATTATAGCCATACTACTGCGTGTTTGTTACGTTAATGACATTTGTATTGTTACAATAATGTTTCATTGTTTTCATTGTAGTTATTTTTTTGTTATTTATTGCAAATAATATTATATTTTTTTCATAATCCATTATGTGTGCTAATTTATGCTAATAACTTAGTTGTTCTAACGTATTCTTAGAACAAAAGGTTATTAATTGTATCAAAATTTTAAAGATTCAGTTATCTTTAATTAATTTTTTAAGACATTTTTGTGGCTGATTGACTCGCTCACACACTCGTCAAAACCTCTTGATTTTTGGTACCAAAGTAAACTATTTGATACCACCACCTTAAAGGCCGGCAACACACCAGTAGCTCCTCTGGTGGTGCTGCACGGGTCGTGGGCGGCGGTGATCATCATCAGGTGACCCGAACGCTCGTTTGCCCTGTCCTTTTTCCATAAAAAATACTCCTATAT
>HE671052.1:67184-82075 GCA_000313835.2 Heliconius melpomene melpomene
AAAAGTCGCATTATTATTATAATCGTAGATATCACATTTTAAATCGGATCTTCGTTATATATTAAAAATAATTTTACGACATAACATAGAAAACTTCTATTCTATGAATATAAACTTCCATATACTATATATCTTTTCAGCGTTTTTTAAATACTTTGTAAAGGTATAGGCGTACAAAACATGCTCGAGTGTTAAATATGCGCAGTATAGACCTCCTTGTCTAATGAGGGCAGTGCTTCAGAGCTGCGAGGTTGGACATATTATGGTAATTCCTACTTGTAATATGCGATGCTCTTATACTAATTAAAAAATAATCAAATGTTATGAGAAGGCCTAAAAACTAAACGGTGGTTTTGGGTTCTTTTTAATAATTTTGGTGGATTTTGGCATTTTCAGACAAGTGGTTTTTTGTGTTTGTCTCATAAATAAATAATACAAGCATTATTTAATTTTATCTTTGTCAAAATAATTCCATTCCAAGAGTTTTCCATATGTCAGACATATTACGACGTTAAAATATCCTCAAACGCTATAACTGGTGTCTATGGCCACTCAGCCATCTCAACTATGAAGGTGTTGGTATTGTTTGCTCTATTTTATTGCTAATAACTTGACGAAATGGTCTTTATACGTGCACATGCAGCTTTATTGTTATCACTGACAGTTTATATTAGTGATGTCGCTGTTTCAGTCATATTATCGTTAATTTTGTGCTAAATGCATTTATGTTTATTAGCTTCACGTTCTATCCTGTGAATTGTGATTGAGCTTAGTGTTTAACTCTCCGCTCTCCACTATTAAAGATTTGGAGGCATTGAGTGAAAAGATGAAAATATTAAATATTTCATTTCCTCGAGTAGGAATCGAATCCCACAACCTGTCTAGTGTGTGTGTGAGTTTACAGTCACACACACTAGTGTGTAAAAATATATTCTCAGCATTTGATGTATGTTTTTTTTTATTTTAAATCTTTAAATTTAATTTGCACTATAAGTTGGCAACATTATTCTACCGATAAACACAGACACCAGGTTGTCTCTGGGTAATCTGGTATGTGGGATATCGTGTAAAGCTAAAAAAAACTAGTTACGCGCTTACTTTTGTAACCCATTCCAATGGACGCCGATTGAAATTCTTATCCGTGGATAAGTTTCATCAAAATTATTGAAAATTTATTCGTATATAAAATATAGCAATAAAATTGATATTTGTTATAGGTAGTCGTATTGAAGTAAATATATATGTATGTACGTACTATATACATCTCACGTTTTCACGCTCGTAAACTCGGAAAGGGATGGAGGCTTTATAAGTTTTATAGTTTCGCTTTCGCAACAAAAAGTTTTAGTGCGCGCTACTCGTAAATTATACTGACTCATGGAATTGGAAATTTTTCTTATATATATTCATTTCTTTAAAGCTAACCCGTTAATGCTCTTAGTTTTATGTATTTTTTAAGTAATGGTGCATAGTGTAATGAGGGTAATCGTCGTAGGTTTGATTTTTTTTTTATATCTATATTTATTTACCAGCTTAATAATAAAAAAATGGAATATTGGATTCTACCACTCAATTTTCAAAAAGTTTTTAACTTATATAATGAAACTCCATCATCATTATTATATTATTTACATTTGATTAATTGACACCTATAGTGTACCTAATATCATGAAAACTTATAATAATCTTTCTAATAATTTTGGTGCTCTTGAACGGTTTCCTAATATTTTTCTTTCTAAGTTTGGAATAACACTTTAAAAATGATAAACATATTTTATAAGAAACTTTTTATCAAATTGTTATACTTCAACAAAATAAATTATTTGAATTTTACGAGTATTCAATTATTGACTTAATTAATATATTGTATAAAAGGAAATAGAATAAAATGCATAAAACAGTTTTTGATCCAATGACCTTTTATAGGTAAAGACCCATTTAAAAAATAGAACTCGGCTACGAAACCAGACGATCGTAAAAAGAACCTTCTAGTGTTGTGCCCGATATGGGTGTAAATATGTCAGATGAACGTCTAAATAACTTGACATAAGTTTGTCGATAATGAAATTTAAGACTTACAACTTACACATTAAAGAATCTTTTTAATAATTACTTATCATAATAGTTTAAAACAGTAAGGTAAGGCTAGGCTTGTGCTTGTTTTCTTACTAAAAGAAATATTTTTTGTATATTTTTTATTATAGTTTTTAACAACGATTCTAACTAAAATATATTTTTTACAATTAACCTTTTGTGGCGATACGAATTATAAAAGTATCGATAAACAAAATTTAAAGCACTGTTTATTTAATGCATCCAGAGTCGTTAAACTACGCGCGTAAACGTCACTGTTGACATTTGCCAGCATCTGAGGCGCTGTAGCGCTTCGTTAAGTTCCTTTGTGTAACGCCGTCTAATAACCGGATTTTATTGTATCGCTCTTTCGCTTGTGATTTGGCAAAAAAACCGCAAATTTCTTCGAATTTGGTATAAAAACGAATTTCAGTTACTTGTGTCTGTTGATTATTTTAAATTTAATAATGAATAACAGTGGTTGTGAGTTTAAACTTAAAATATAGAGTGAATTTCATTGTTTATTTATTAATATAGATTCTATGAAAATTTTAGTTCTTTTAATAAGGAAGCATAATATCTGGAATGTTCGGAATGTCCTCTCAAAGAATTTCCTACAATACTTACAATATAAAATTAATAATTTATACATGTAATGTATAATAATAAATAACGTGTAGGATAAATAAAAGGATGATTTTTATTGCAATGTAAACAAAAAAAAAGTCTACAGCGTTCCATAAAAAAGGAAAGAACAAAATTTATGCAAAGTACTTAAAACCTATCTTCAAAACGGAACGTTTATTGCTTTATCTTAGAACTATTGGAGTATTAAAATCTAGACAGACACTCTAGTGCCCGTCTGCGCTCGTAAAACCTAACTAAAGTAAACCATAAAATATTGTCAGCCTGTTTAAATTTATCTCTGTGGCAGCTAACATTTAAACTCAATTTAAAAATATAACTTTGCATATTTATAATGTGAAATCATTTTTATTTGTTTTATATTTTTTTTTAAAAAGCGTAATGGCTAAGGCTATGTAAATATCTAGCTTGGATTATTATAATACAAGTGTGGCATCAAAGTTTGCTCAAAATCTGTTTTTTTTTTTTCAATTTTATTTTTATTGCCTTATATATTCTCTTATTGAAGTCAGAAATTCGTACTTTTATACTTTAGTGTCGTATTTACATGTGTTAATAATTACATGTTTCAAAATATATCTTGAATTTGAATACTGCCAAACTTATGATTCATATAATTATGTTTAAATATGTTTATTATTAGAAAATTACTGTGCTGAATGATTTAATATGATTTTTTACGTAAAAGATTGAATGTAACGTAAATATATTTGCGGCGTTTAGTTCCGCTACTCAAGAAACCTCGAAAACATGGCGGAAAGTGAGTCTTAATTCTATTTCTCTCCACCTATCTATATTAGTGCTAAAACCCAATACAAAGAATTAAAGATACTGTCAGAAACATATTAAAATAATGCGGAAAATCTTATATATTATTAGTGCTTAATACGTAGAAGTGTAATAAAAAGTGGCGTACGGTTAAAATTTACGACATAATATATGTATGGCCGTCTGCGCCAACGACGCCAGCCCGGGAACACGTGATGCGGTAAACTCAGGTGACAAAATTTAATTACCCTCTTAAATTTACAATAGAATAGCTGATGAAATCCACGAAATAAATAATTCCACAGTGGTATGTCTTTGTTAATTATTAATAAATACTAAGCGTGCGCGGTATTTACATATATTTATAGTATACTAGCGGCTCGCCCGCGGCTTCGCCTGCGTGAACTACTTTATTATTAATTTATGTCTGTTTCATGAGTACCTACGTCCTATAAGTGACGTCCATGCAAGATTTGAGACTCCTAGCATTTGTAGTAACGAAGTTTCATACAAACTTTCAACCCCAAAAACAACCCATTAGAAGTCGAATATTACAGATTCCCGTCTTAGCGAGCACCTACGTCCTATAAATAACTCCTATGCAAAATTTCAGATTCCTAGCACATGTCATTTCTGAGATTTCGTGATGGGTGAGTGACCCAATTTTATAATACTGTTCAATTGTCAGTAATATTTACAACAGAAGAAATAATTACCAGCGATTTGTTTTTTATTTTAACTAACTTAGAGATATGACTGCACTGTAACCAAATATTGAATGAACACGCATGTAATGGGAACAGGTTCATTAGAGCCTGTTTCCTTTTTTTTAACATCAATCAGTTTTATATTAATAAGACTAACAAACTAGAAGATACATTTAAGATCGAGAAGATTACCTAATGATCTCAAAGAATTCTTAATTATTTATTTATTTATTTATTTTAACACGTTATTACACCATAAATGATATTAATTAACTAAAATACAAAACGAAAATACAAACATAAATTAATTTAAATAAAAAACAGAAACAAGAAAAAAAAATCATTTTGGAAAATGCTTCTTAAGATTTCATACAAATGTAATTGTATGCATTGCATTTGTATGAAATCTTAAGAAGCATTTTCTAAAATGATTTTTTTTTCTTGTTTCTGTTTTTTATATGTGCATTGCATTGCATACAATTACATTGCATGTAATTACATGCAAATTTGCTGATAGACTAAAGTATATGAATATAAAACCATTATCAGTAAGACTAAATCAATTTAAATATAAAATATATTCTAAATATAACATATTATATTATGACATTTAAATATTTATAAGTTAATTTAATATCTGCTAGTGTTATCGCGCTTCGATATGGAATAAGAACAGCTTTATTGATGGCTTACACCTCCCCGGCGCATTCATGGCGCTTTAAGCAGTTATTAAATAATTTATTAAATCGATTCACTTATAACGATATACCATTTCTACTTGTTGTATGTATGAAACCTTTTTTTTTACTCATATTTCAATTCTCTTAGCCGATACTTGTTTAAAAGTTTAAATTAATTTGCGTGAACTATACCATATATTGTTGTTAATTATATCTATATATTGTTTTTAACTTAAAGCTGTATCTATAGCATGGTAGGCATAGGGAACCAGGGAACCTAGTGTTAAGAAACACCGATCCCCATTATCATTGGAAATTAACGCCGCGCTTTATCTCGTCACAAAAGCGAGGAAACGAAAATATTAAATATTTCATTCCCTTTTCGTTTAAAGTCGCTTGTGCTCCAGCAGTTATTTACAATATTATACGGCCCCTATAAGTATTTATAATTATATTATATTAAAAATTTTGGTTTTCGTTTTAAGTTTGTCAAATGCGGCGTTAAGTTCCGTAAAATATTTAAATAAACAAATATTTACAATTATGTTGACAATTTTAGACAGGTACTCCAACGTGCTCAATTAACCTAAAAAACAAAATATATGAAAAATAACATCACAATAATCCTTGTCCATTTTCGTTTTAAAACAGAATATAAAACAAAGATGCCATAATATATTTTCGGCAGCGGGTTTAAAAGATCGTTATTTATAGCTTCTCACATAAATCTCGTGGGATTCATGATTGCGAGAAGATCTCCGATTCCATTCAATAATTGCAATGACACGTGCATTCTCTGCTTTTTAACCTGTATTTATGTTGATGGTGGGTTGCAGGTTTTGGAATTTTGTAATCTTACCAAGTATACCATATTTTTTGTTTTATTGAATTAAATTTGTACACTGTTCAGCCTTACGCTGTATCCAGCACACAGCGTTGTAGGCAGAGGAAACCTAGTGTTAAGACACTCCGTTTCCCACTTTTCGCTGAATTCTGGAGGTTTTATGTGTCGAGTCCCGGAATTCAACGCCGCACTTTGAAGAAATAATGAAGAAGAAAAAGAAATAATGAAAGAAGAAATGAAAATATAAATTTAAATAATATTTCATTTCTTCGAGTGGGGATCAAACCCACAACCAGTCGCCTCTGCGCCACGACTTACCTAAAAATAAACATATTAAACAAAAATAGTCCTTAGTATTGTATCATAAGGGAAAAATATAGAAAATAGTTCGAGGAGCTCGTGGTCCTACTTTCAATAACTCTAACAAATCAAAGTTACCCAGTTAACTGTAATTTAACACTTCTTATTTTGTAATTAGTTTTAAAAAATGTAATTTATTTCCTTTTTGATGATAAAAGTACAATATGTATATAGATTTATTATTTTCAAATGATCGCTAATTAAAACGTGTAATTATTAATAAACAAACATAGTTATTAATACTACACCTTTTCTGTTGTGTACTGTTTTATTTTCATCTCCACGCTGTATCTCGTATACAGCAGGCTAGGGCTCTGCTTTGAGCTGAGTAAAACCTAGTGTTAAAACACTCCTTTCTCCACTTTCAGCCGAATTTTCTAGGTAAAGCATTGTAATTGTTTTTTTGTTGTGACATAGATGTAGTTGTATTTTGTATTTTAAGATAAATTAATTATAAGTAATTAGAAATGATTGTTTGCCAGGATAGTCTAATGGATTGTTTACGCTGACAGTACTTATCTAATGATGTTGTTTTGACAATTTGTTTACTCTTCCCAAACTGAAGCGTTCTAATTACTGATATCTTAATTATGTTTGTATAATAATTAAAGCTATTATAAATATTATCCTCAACCCTTTTGTGACATCAGTTCTAGTTAAGCTCTTCCTCGCTCAAGTGTTCTTGCTAATAAATATTGTAAATTCACGTGATGCTGTGTAGTTGTTTTCAAGGCCCTTTCTTGAACATTCCAATTCATGGTTCATATGTAGACTTCACTGAAGCAACAGATACCGAAGTCAACGTGGTCACCGTCACTGGCAAAATATGATCTGGATTTAAACACGAAGAAGAAGGCCCTTTCTGACTTCCGAGCATTACATTTTTGGTGTCAGAAGTGGAGTGATCAGACATTGTGGAAATATTATTGTTGTTCCTGTTCTTCGGCCATCGGTCAGGATCTACCGAAGTTATCGTCGCTTCTTCAGTGATAGACGTATCTACATACGTACTGAAAGAAACTGGACTAATCCAGGCGTGCTTACGAAGATTAACACAACTTAATTTATTATTAATTGAGCAATGCTGTCACTGCGTCTCAATGGTACATTTGAGCTGTCTGATGAAAGGTATTTTTCCAATTCTATTTCTTTACCATTTAAAATATTAACATTTATTGTGATACAATTTATTATTAGTACCTACACAAGTGGTTCTAAGGGGTTGTTTTTGGGGTTGAAAGTTTGTATGAAACTTCGTTACTACAAATGCTAGGAGTCTCAAATTTTGCATGGACGTCACTTATAGGACGTAGGTAGTCATGGAGACAGAAATTAATAATAATATAGTTCACATAGTTTTTCCATTTATTCCCATTTATCTTATCTATTTTATGACTTGTTCAATCTGAACTTTCCAAGTCTAATTTTTCATGAACTTTTGTTGGTCTGATATTATTATACCAGGGATCTTTTGTTGGTGAAATTGAATTATAGTTATTTTTAAACCTAGTGATTACGTTTGTAATATAACATTCGTAATATATAATTATCAGATTTCTTTAATATTCTAGTATTAACTAATTCGATATCTAGAGGTTCTATATTCTTGCAGTTTAATGTATCAATTACTTTCTTTAGTGTTACAAACATTATTAATTATCACTACGTAATTTATTACCATTCCTCCGTAGCTATATAACTTACTCCAGTGTCACATTATATTTGCTTGTATATGTCTAACTGTAGGTTGACTTCTGCATTGGAAGGCTAAATGACCTAATTTATTACAATTTAGACATTTTTTCGCAGGTGGACTATAATTTTGTTTCGAATACATTTCTTATTTTCCCGAAACTACAATTGAAACTGCGTCTTTGAACTTTAAAGGTTTTTGTGATGATATGTGGGTGTGGTTCAAGACCGCTTATAGAAATATTTAATGTTTCTTTTTCAATAAATCAACGACAGCTAGTTTTGGATCTAATGGTTTTATTAATTTTACATAACAATTTTAGACTCTACAAGAATAGGTTGATATTGATTCTATATTCCCTCCTTGCCTACATGAATGCAATTCTAATTGCCTTTGTAAAAAAGTCCATTTTTCTGAATATTTTTCTAATAAATGCTCTTTTGAAGCTCTTCCATGCCGCAAACAATTGGTTTGATAAAGTAGAGCTAATATTTCCTTCGATTTTAGCTAATACAACTGATAGGAATGGAATCTTATATACTGGATTTAAGAGTGCGAATGCATTACTGCAATTATGAATAAGAACAAATTAATTGGATTTGTTCCTAAATGACCTAATTTATTACAATTTAGACATTATTTCGTAGGTGGACTATAATATTGTGTCGAATACATTTTTTGTCGTGAATTTGTTTCTCGTCTCGTCGTTTTCTTTTTTTTTTCAATTTATTTTTAATTGAGCAATTCAGCCACTGCGTCTCAATGGTACATTTGAATTGTCTGATGTGGAAGGTATTTTTTCTAAATCTATGTCTCTATCATCTGACCTATTAACGTTTAGTGTAATACAATTTGTTATTCGTGCACAACATGATTTAGTATCTTCTAATGCTAATATTCTATCATTTCTATTACATAAGAAATGTCTTTTCCATAAGTATTTAGCAAATTTATAAATTATATAAATGAAGATCATTTTCAATATTGATAATAAAATATATGCAAAATAAGTATTATGAATAACTTTATCAATTATAGATTGATTTTCCATCTCATCAATTATATCGTTTATTTTGTCTATTTTATGACTCGCCAAATCTAGACTTTCTAAGTCCAATTTCTCATGATTTTTTATTGGTACAAAATTAATATTTGTTATGTTTTTATTCTTAATCTTCTTACAACAATCATCTGATATAGTATCTATCGGCGGTAAAATTGAATTAAAGTTACTTTTTAAACCTAGTGATTGTGTTTGCAATATAACATTAGTCGTATACAATTTACAATTATCTGAAATTTTTTATATTCCAGTATTAATTATTTCGATATCCAAAGGTTCTCTATTGTTGCAGTTTAGCAGTAGCAGTTACTTTCTTGGGTGTTACAAACATCCAATGATTATCACTATGTAATTTATACCATTGTTCTAAAGCTATATAGATATATATAGAGTAAGATTACTCTAGTATCACATTCATTAGGTAATTTAGTACAACTATACATAAGTTCCGTTTCACATGTTTTGCTAGTGTGAACTGAATACAAAGGTGTTTCTAATTTACAAATATATCTAAGATTATCTTGAAGCTTATTACAATTATCTAAATTTTGTAAATTTGTATAATGAATTTTATTATTTGATATCAAAAAATACTTAAAATTAGGTAAAACAAATATAAACATATCGTCCATACTTTTAATTGGTACAGGTAAAACATTATATAAATCGTAACTAGCTTGATCAAAGGAGTCTCAATTATAAAAACTAGTTTCTCGTTGGAAACATACGAAGCTAGGTTCACTAATGATAGCAACTCTGGTATATTCTTTTCGTTAATTTCTAAAGGATATTTAGTCTGAGGTGGTATATATGATACTGTTTTCCACTGTTCAATTCCGTATTTTTCTGGCGTTATAACGACAGGGTGAATTACATTGTTTTTTGTAAATAATATTGTATTAATGACAGTGGCAATTTCGTTGTTTATTTTGTAGTTGTAATCAAAGTTTTTCGTTAAATATTTTTTCATTTACATATAAATCTGTGATAGTGCTATTAAAGTTGGAAATGGTCGATTTGATTACATTTGATTGTGATTTTAAAGAAGTAGTTCTAAAATTTCATGTTTATTTTTATCTACATTGTCGATTGCTTTATTATACTTTTTAGCATCTTCTACGAGTAAAGTTCCGAATAAAACCTTAAATACACTCCCAACTCCGTCTATATATGATCGTTTTACTCTATGGTTATGAAAACCAGTTAATTCTTTTAGCACATGAGAATGTCATGCAAGAGATTGCATCGTCATTTGGGGAATTATTTGTTCTAAAATAACGAGCGAAGCTTGACATAAGGAATATTTACTGAAATTTTCATTATAACAAAGATCTTTGTGTAGATGTTATGAATTAAAGTTATTTTCCTATGAATATCTGCTAAAGTCAAATAAGTTACTAATTTCCATTCGCTATCAAAATGATTAACTTTTCCTAAATTTTCAAAATAAATTCCGCCTTTATCAATTACAATTATACTATAATAATTATCACTACCTATGACATACTTTATCCATGTCAGGAATATCGAAACACGAACCAGGTTCATTCTGAAACAAATACATGCTTCAATCTATTAGAATGAACTTTTAATTTCTTATTTTTTATTTTGATCGTGACATTGGTCGATGAATTAATCTTAATTATTTTATAAGATCCTAACCAATATGGTGAAAACTTGCGTGTTTTACCTATTTTAATTGCATTGTTGCTTAAATATTTCATGCTATATTTTCTACTTTGAATTCTATATCTTTACATTTCTTATCATATATTTGTTTGTTATATTCTTTTGAATCGATTAATTTATTTCTAGCTATATCTCGTGATTTTCTTAATTTTAAAATAAGTTCGTCCAAATATGTATCATAAAAGTATTTAAACTCTGGTTCTTTAATTATAGAACTAGGTAAGTTTGCTTTGAAACCAAATATTAATTCAAATGGAGTGAATTGTGTTGACGTATGAACACTTGTGTTATATGAAAACATGGCAAAATCTATCCATTTATCCCAATTGGTTTGATCTTCGTTAACATAATGTTTAAGAAAATCTGCTAATGTCGAGTGACTTCTTTCCAATGCTCCATTAGATTGTGGATGATAAGCACTTGTATTTACCTTCTTAAACTTAAACTTAAATAATTTTGAAATTTCTTTTATTAAATTTGAAGTAAAATCGGTTCCTTGATCTGTTAACACAATTTCAGGAATACCAAATTTTCAAATAAAATTACGAACAAAACAATCTGCTATTGTTTCAGCATCATCTTTGAGTAACGAATAAGCTTGAGAATATTTTGTTAAGTCATCTTGTAATGTTAATATATACTTATTTCCATTTTCTGTTAAAGGTAGCGGACCAACAATATCTAAAGCAATTTTCTGGAAAGCTTCTGTAGAAGTTGAAGTAATTTCCATTGGTTTCTTATTTTTCTTTCTATTTAATTTATTCTTTTGACATGATTCACATTACTTTATAAATTCTTTAATGTCCTGTTTCATAGACTCCCATTTGTAATTAGCTTTAATTTTCTTATAAGTCTTGTGGAAACCTATGTGACCTGATATTATATTAAAGTGATTTTCTTCTAATATTAATGGAATATCCTCCCTCTTTGGCGTTTGAACTTTCCCGTGAAAAACGTTAATTACCACATTTGTATCTCTAAATATATATCTTATCATAGTTCTAACTTTATGCTATTTAAGTCGGAAATTGCAAAAACTAGTGAAATAGATTTGTTTAATATCTTCTTTTTGTAAAGTATATTTTAAATTATTAAGACATTTGAATAGGTCCTCATACGCTACCCTATCCCAATAGTTAATTTTTGGAAATGTAAAATTTATTTTGTTACCGTTATCTGATATGCTTAAAACATAATTTTGGTTGGGTTTCTGGGACTTTAAGTTTTTGACATAAGGTTCATATTGTAATAAAATCTTATCATTATCTTCGTCTAAATCAACTGATCTAAATATTACTTTATTAACGTTATCTGGAAGCTTGTCGTTGTATTTTTCTAATTTGTTATATAAAATTGGTTTCTTTTTCATTTCTTTCAAAAATGATGAATAATTTTCTCCATTTCTTGTTATACTATTTACTTTAAACACATTTGTACTCTGATTAGTATCTGGTTTTATTCTACTTAGCGCGTCTTTATTTTGGTTCAATTTTCTTTGTTTGTAAAATATCTCGTAATCATATTCTTCTAATAAAAGTCTCCACCTAACTAATCTAGATCCAGGATCTTTAACGTTCATTAACCAAGTTAATGGTTTATGGTCGGTTATAATTTTAAACTTGCGACCGTATATAGATATGGTCGAAAATGCTTTACTGACCATACGATTGTTAATAACTCTTTCTCTGTTGTTGAATAATACGTTTCGCTTTTATTGAGTATTCTACTTGCATATGCTATTGGAAGATTATCATATCCTAACCCTTGTGACAAAACACTTCCTATCGCAAAATTACTTGCGTCCGTAGTTAAATTAAATGTTGATGAGAAATCTGGGTACTGTAAAATTGGTTCTTCACATAACTTTGTTTTTAAAGTTTCAAAAGAATGTTGCTGTAAGCTTGTCCAAATATAAGGTTCCTCTTTCTTTAAAAGTTTAGTCAAAGGTTGACAAAGTTTACTGAAGTTTTCTATAAATTTTCTATAATAACCAGCCTATCCTATAAAGCTTTTAATATTTTTTGGACTCTTTGGACCTGGATAGATCTTTTTCTATTTTCTTGGGATCCGGTTTCACACCGTCCTGCGTAATCAAATGACCTAAATACATAACTTCGGTTTTTAAAAATTCGCATTCATTTGGTTGAAGTTTTAAATTGCGTTTCGTTAATCGTTCAAAAACCTCCTTTAACTTAATATTATGATCTTGCAATGAATTTCCATAGATAACAATATTATCAAGATAGACAAAACATTTTATTTCTTGTAAACCAACTAAAACATTGTTCATCAATCTCTGAAAAGTCGCGAGCGCATTTTTTAATCCGAATAACATTCTGTTATATTTCTAGTGAACTAACGGAACACTAAAATCCATTTTAGCTTGATCTTTCGGATTTATTTCAATTTTCACCCTTTATTCTTATGTTCAATATCTATTTCCACGCCACATATTCGTATTTTATTCTCTTCGTAACTAATTATTGCATTAGTCTTTGACAGAAAATCGCTGCCAACAGCATTGCATTTGATAGAAAACTTATCGGGTACAAAATGAATTGTATGATTAAGTCGTCTTCCTCCTATCGTGAATGTTAAATGGACACAACCGAGTGTTGCAGTGGGGCTAACGTTCTCGTCTATTCCTTTAAGTTTAATCTTTGTATTTTTGTTTATCGAGGTATCATTTTCTAAAGTCGAAACTTTTAATATCGTAATCTCAGCGCTCGTATCAAGTAAAAACTTGTTTTTATTTTCTAATATACTCGTTGATTCTAACCTTATATAGGATGATATTCGTGTATCAATGAGTCGTAATGGGCTTGATTTTGGTTTTAGTACATGCCTAATTGTAGGTCGGAATGCAGAAGGCCATGGAAAGCTAAATGGCCTAATTTATTACAATTTAGACATTTTTTTAAAGATGGCCTATAATTTTGTTTTGAATACATTTCTTGTCGTGACTTTATTTCTTGTCCCTCTGAAATTGCTATTGAAACTGCGTCTTCGAACGTTAAAGGTTTGGAATGCCTCGTCTGGTTGCTTTCAGGTTCCCTTCACGTAATGCCTTTTAGTACGTATGTAGATACGTCTATAACTGAATTAGCGGTCATCCTTCAATACGTAATTAATACGTCAATGAACTGAAGATTCTGACCGATGATCGAAATGTTGTCAGGAGAACAGGAACTATAATATTTCAACAGTGCCTGATCATCCTACTTCTTGTTATATATTAAATAATATTAATAAATGTAAGGTAGAATGTAAAACATTGGTAATACTGGTTATAAGAAATAAAGTCAGTCTTGGTCGTGAGCTAGTTGTTTTACTACATGGTGACAGCGGTGTTAAATTTGAAATGATTGTTTATTATTAAACATGGAACACGCTAGACCTCCAACGGAATTAATATTGGAAGGTGGCCCTGCAAATCGGGCGGACTCGTGGCGTAAATGGTATACTCAATTCCAAGTGTTTTTAAAGGCATCGAGAGTGTACAGAGAAACAAAGGAAGTACAAGCGAGTTTACTTATTAATTTGATCGGACCTGATGGATATGACATATTTTCAACCTTCAAGTTCACGAAGGATGAGAGCCAGGACGATTTTGATGTGCTCGTTAAAAAATTTAATGAATATTTTGTATCGAAACATAATACAACAATGGCGAGGTTCCGGTTTTTTACACGTGTTCAAGAATCGGGCGAAACTATTGACGTTTACGTGACTGCGTTGCGTCTGCTGAGTCATCACTGTGAGTTTGAGCATTTAGAGGATGGTTTAATACGAGATCGTATCGTTTGCGGCATATCCGACATTACAGTTCGTGACAGATTACTAAGGACAGAGGAATTGACCTTGGAAAAAACTATAAAAATTTGTCAGGCAAACGAAATATCAATTGCAGAGAGTAAGCAAATCGAAATATGTAATGGCGCGGAATCATCAGCGGCGTTTCGAACAGTGGACGCGTTGTACGGTGCGCGTGCGCGTGCGCCGAGGCGCGGCGGCGGTGGCGGCGCGGTGGCAGCGTCGGCAGCATCGCCGGCACCGAGTGCGGGCCGCGGGCACGTTCGCGAGCGCCCCGCACTGGACAGCGGGAATGCAGACACTGCTTTGGGCACTGCTTTCAACAGTGACAAGTGCGTCCCGACTAAGTGTTGTGTCGCGTGTGGTAATTCTTATTATATAGATAACTATCATCGATGTCCGGCCAGGTTTGTGCAGTGTTTTTGTGCAATAATAAAGGGCATTATAGAAAGATGTGTCCGGTGAAAGGTAAAAACAAGTACATGAGCTTCGTGAAAGTGTTAGTGACCATGACTCGTTTGTTGTGTCAACTGTAAGAGATTATTGTAATAAAAAT
>HE671052.1:86777-97168 GCA_000313835.2 Heliconius melpomene melpomene
TTTAGGTCTTCTTAATATACGAGTGAGTCCTCGTAATGGAGTGAGTTCGCCGGCGCAATTGTTGATGGGTAGACGTTTGAACACAAAGCTTCCCATACACGTTAATAAATTAAAACCTGATCGTAACAATAGCGATGATTATCTAAATATAGTGAAAAATCGTTCTTATACTAAAAAATACTATGATAGGTCGGCGCGGAAGTTACCGCAATTAAATTCTGGAGAAGAAGTAATAGTTGTCGATGGTAAATTGAGAAAACGTATGATTGTTCGCGATCCTGCTCCGCAGCCACGGTCCTATTTTCTTACGGACAACACGGGTAGGTTACATAGACGAAATCGTCGTCATCTTATTAAGGCACAACCCAGCATGTCTTTGCAAGATACATCTTCTGCAATCTTAGGAGAAAAAGCGATATATGATGATAACACTGAACACAATGAAGTGGATGTTGAGCCATTTTCAGTTACTGCGTCGCCCAGTGAGCCCCACACGGATGATACAGAAACTGCTCGTACTCGTAGGTTAGCCGCATGTAAAGCACGCGAAAAAATGGCATTATTATTTAAAAATAAAAAAAAATAAAATAGTTTTTTAGCTATATTACTATATTTTAAATGAAAGTTCTGTTTAAGTCTATAAATATTGTAAATTATATAAATTACAATATTTATAGACTTATATAAATACATATTATATAAATTACAATATTTATATACTATTGGTGATGGTATGTTTTTTTTTTATTTTTTTTGTAAGGGGAAGATGTTATATATTAAGTAATATTAATAAATGTAAGGTAGAATGTAAAACATTGGTAATACTGGTTATAAGAAATAAAGTCAGTCTTGGTCGTGAGCTAGTTGTTTTACTACACTTCTGACACCAAAATGTAATGCTCGGAGGTCAGAAGGGGGTCAGAAGGCGATTTTGTTGCTACTAGCGGTACTGGCAAGTATAAGCCAGCAAAAGACCATGATTGCTTAGCTACACGTACTTGGGTCGAGTACGAGTATTTTTGTCGGATGAGACTCGCTGTGATTTTCGTAGGCTGCTGTGATCAAGGATTGAACGTCTCGACTGATTGCTTCCAGATTCCCTCCACGTAGTGCCTTTTCAATACGTATGTCTATAACTGAAGAAGAAGTATCACTTATGTTACGAGAACAGGAACTATAATATTTCAACAGTACCTGACCATCCCGGTTCTGAGATTCAAAGCAAATAAAAA
Source organism: Heliconius melpomene melpomene (assembly GCA_000313835.2). Lineage (NCBI taxonomy): Eukaryota > Metazoa > Arthropoda > Insecta > Lepidoptera > Nymphalidae > Heliconius > Heliconius melpomene. The sequence goes on from HE671052.1 coordinate 88,010, forward strand.
GATATCGGCTCTACTTTTAATTGTTTCGGGTAGAAAAAATTATAAATTTGAACTAATAATTAAGCTTGAATAGTCAAGGGAGTTTTAATTACAAAAACTAGTTTTTCGTTTAAAAAAATACGAAGATAAATTTACTAATGATAACAATTCTGGTATATTCTTACCATTAATATCTAAAGGATATTTAGTCTAAGTTGGTAAATATGATACTGTTTTCTTAATTTAATTTCCATATTGTTCCGACGTTATAATAACAGGAGTTACTACATTATTTTTTGTGAATAATATGGCTGTGAGATATTGTGATAGGGATAATGAAGTTAGAAATGGTCGATTTGACTATATTTCATTGTGATTTTAGTACTTCTAAAATTTCATGTTCATTTGTATCTTAATTGTCGATTGCATTATTATATTTATAGCATCTTCTACATCTAATGTTCCGAACAAAACTTTAAATATTATCCCAACTCCATCTTATGAAAACCAATTAATTCTTTCAGTACATTCTCTTGCATCATCATATGGGGAATTATTCATTTTAAAATAAGTAACGAAGTTTGACATAAGGAATACTTATTGAAATTTTCATGATTGCAAAGATCTTTGGCTGTAATGTGGATGTTATCAACTAAAGTTATTTTCCTATGAATATCTGCTAAACTCAAGAAAGTTGCTTAGTTCAATTGACTATCGAAATAATTAACCTTTCCTAAGTTTTCAAAATAAATGCCTCCTTTATCTATTAGACTAATATTATAATAACTATCACTACTTATTATATATATCATCTATATCAGGAATATCGAGAGACGAACCACATCAATTCTCATACAAATACATATTTCGGTCTATCTTGAATGAATTTTTAATTTCTTATTTTTCACTTTGATGATATTTGTTCGGATTCATTCAGATCAGACATCACAAATGTACCATCGAGACGCAGTGGCAAAATTGCTCAATTAAGAATAAATTAAAATTGATGTATTAAGTTATTATTAATGTATAGATTTAGGAATTATTTTATTAAATTTAACAATTGAACAAAAATAAACTAAATGTATACCTACTGTTTTATTAATTTCATATCATAAATTTAAGGATTCATCGATGTTTTAAAAATAATTATTGATTATTTTTTTAAAGGGCCTCCCCCTTTAAAAAAAATGTAATATTTTTATATTTTTAATATTATCTTGTTAAATAGATATAAGTATAATTATTTTGTATTTTAACATAAATTATAAGTAATTAGAAAATTGTTTGCCCGGATAGACTCCAATGGATTGTTTATGTTGACAGTATTTATCTAGTGGTGTTGTTTACTTTTCCCAAACTGTAGCGTTCTAACTACTGATAAATTAATTATGTTTGTATAATAATTAAAGCTATTATAATATAATAATATATGTAATGTAATATTATATGTAACATCAGATCTAGTTAAACTCTTCCTCGCTCAAGTGTTCTTGCTAATAAATATTATAAATGGTTCGTGGCGCTCCGCAGTTGTTATTTTTAAGGCCCTTTCTCACCTCCGAACATTACAGAGTGTGGAGTGGTGTTTATTTTTTTTTGTCGCTGGAAAATGCATTTACGCAGACCGCCCATATGGAAGGCCGATCCTACCCACTAAAACCCAGCGGAAACCCTCTCCACCAAAATGAGACGCCGCAGGATGGCTCGCGCATACTACTACGACGCCTAGGTGGAAGGACCGCCTTTTGCACGCTATTGCACGGCACCCCAGGGTGCCCTGGGGTTTCTCCTAGGGCATCTGCAATAACTTGCAGGAAGATCACCCTGACCCTCCCGCGGCACCTCCTCTAGGGTAGGGGGAGTATACCGCCTTCTTACCCCCTGGCCTACGGCGACGGAGCGAGTCTGCGTTCGAGCTGGACTCGCGCACCCGCTCCGCGGCCTCCTTCAATGCGATTACTGATTCGCAGAAGGAGACCATTGCAGACCAGTTCCTCTCACAGTCCAGCATAGCACCTACCACACTGGCCAGTGAGAGGTCTCTACCCACTACCGCCATCAAGGTACAGGAGTGGTGTAACTCAACGCTGACCTTTGCTTTGTGAGAGCCAAGAAACTAATTAATCCTTCGTTACTGATAAACAAAAACTATATTGTTTTTATAAAAATTCTTTACAAGATATTAATTAACCGAACACTTTTATTTATTATTTGGTTATTTGCAATTTATATTTATTATACATATATATGTTTCATTTTCTGTAAGTAAAACCAATTAAAAAACTTCCACAAGTATTGTCTCATTACATTAGCTCGAATTAATTATATATTTATTTTTTCTTCCTTGTACAGACAGTAGCCACTAAAAATATATGAGTAATGTTTTTATATACAAATTTAATCGTATTAATTATATTATACATATTTACTAATAGAATGGGTAGTTCAACAACGGATGTGAAACTCACAATCGATAAATAACTTAACTCCTGGATATTTTTCGTTAACATTCCGCGCTAACAAAGCTCATTTATAAATTGCCAATATATTTCTATAATATACATTTCAATATAGGCATTTTGATATTTTTATCTTAGTTCGAATGATGTTATTGATCAATTGTTTTTATATAGAACAACCTTTTGTTAATTTTTACGAGAATCGTAAATATACGAAGAAACGAATATAATAGTATTATCTTACAAATTTTTATTTATTAAATTGGCTTTTAAAACGATGTTATGATAGCTACAAGTATTTTTATGTTCTAATTTCACGTTGCTACTAAAACATAATGAGGTGGAAAAAAAGGTGACATGTTATTTTCTCACTACTGAAGACTTATTATGCATTACATTTTGTACATTGCCTCCAGAATTCGGCAGAAAGTAAGGGAACGGAAGTTAATCGTAATGGAATATCTTAACACGAGGTTCCCAGGTTCCCCTGCTTATAATGCTATGTGCGGGATACAGCGTGAAGCTAAAAAAACTTTATAACATTTCATGAATTCATCGTACCTATCGCAATATATCTTTTATAAAATTATATTATAGAGAAAAATATAAATCTATTCGTAAATCTTCAATCGTAAGTTGCTTTTCAATATGTAAGGCTACATACCCTTTGAATTTATAATTTACTGAACTCTTATCTATTTTAAAAGTAAACTAGCTTTAAAATACTTGTTCGTATGGACTCGCTGTTCAGAATAAAATACTGTTTCTCGTATATCAGTTTTACTTAGTATCTCATTTAATATTCTTCCAATCCTGCTGCATATCGGAGGGTCGCATTAACCGTAAAATTGCTTTAAATTATATGAAGTCATACATAAAATCAATGGTTAACGACTGCAGGACTTTCTTTAGTTAACAATATACTCGTAGATATCTAAAGGCGACGTGGCATATAATATTTGTGCAATTAGAGCTTAAAGCTGTGTTCTTCTAATTTCAAAGAAACTATATGTTAACTTTATACCGGTTTATTTCTAAATGTATACATATAGCATTTATTTTGGATTTTAGTAGTGCTATATGTTAATTTTTAATTTTACTAAATTCGTGTTTTTTAGGCTTCTTCTACGGCGGCTTTTATGTTTTTTGACCCCACGAAACGTGGGATTCTTATACCTAAATAATAATAACAACTTCGGAGCCATTATTATTTGAAAAAAAAAAAAACATTCAAACCTCACAATATCTAATTATTAAATTTAAATAATTTATACTGTCCTAACAATATTAATAAATGAGATTATAGAACAGAACAAAATGAATTTCGGGGAATTCCCTTCTGTGTGTATTAGTGTGTATACTTAGTAGTGTATCCGAACAACCAAAAACATCATTTTTAAGGTGAATTAATATCAACGAACTTTTGGGGAACCTAGTGTTAATACACTCTATTCCCTATTTCCTGCCGATTTCCTCTATTCTGCTTGTGTGTAATTTACATCGTTGAAACTTAAAAGTTATTCTTTTTTAAGGACCTTTAAAAAGAATAACTTTTAAGTTTGACCGTTGGAGGTGTAAAATTTGAATATGAATTATACAATATAGAAACAATGTATTTAATTCTTCAGATATTTTAATATCTAAACTTTATTTGCTTAAGAAACATTAAAGTTAATGTGTATATTAAACAATAAAAAAAATACGATATTATCTATATCGCCTTTGACTTGCTGATGTACGAGGTAAAGGCTACTTGATTCTATTCGTCAGCTGGCATAAATAATCATAATTATATTAATAAATTATTCTTACTATTTATTAGTAGGTAACTAAAAGGGTGAACTTAATATATGTAACGCTATCTTTTAAAAAAGTCTACCATAATCGGATTACATTTGCTGTTTGTTACATTTGTATAATTTTATAAATTTTACAATATTTTTGTTTTTTTTGGTTATGGGTTCCATTCCCACTCGAGAAAATGAAATACTAGGTTCAATAGGAGTATCCTAACACTAGGTTCCCTCTGCTTACCCTGCTATGTACGGGTAACTTCGTGAAGCTTTGATAGCATCTACGAGTATTGCATATGTAGAGAAACTTTTGAAGTATTATTCAAGTTTCCATTTTTTGACTAATTAAAAAACCTAAAGTTTATGAGTTCAACTCAGCCTTAGGTGTCAAGCCATAAAAATACGAATGAATAAAAAAAAAATCTAATAAATTGCAATTCACCTACAGTTACAAAATACAATTTATTTTTTTATAACAATGTGTTTGTTCCTTTAAGAAAATGTCATATATTACAGTTCTTAGTTAGTTCCAAGTTTTTGGTAATTAACATTTAGTTCCTACAGCGTGAATGACAGATGATAGAGGAGATCATTTCCAATTATTTTTACCCCCTATAGTATGAGACGAAGTGTAATGAACATGTAAGAAATGTTTATTTGTTAATACCAATAAAATGCTTAAGGAATTTTGTTTTACCAATTATTTTTGTTTTTTCACTCTAGGATCGCGTTGAAAAGCATTCTAATATTAGTTTATTAACTTTTAAAACTATTTTCTCTGTTACTTTTTATGACTAATTAAAACATATGAATATTTGAACGTTTAAATTTTTAATTTTTTTTCCGCTAAGAATTTAAATTGTTATATAGTATATGTTTTCTAAAATGCCCGTGTTTCCTAAGTTGGAATAATACTTTAGAAATGTAAAAAATATTTTCTCTATTATATCATAACAACTCAACGAGACACCGCGGCGTTGAGTAGAAAGAGAAGAGAGTAGTGAGAATAGAATAACATATATTTGCTATCGTTTTTTGTTTCGAGATAGGGAACCCTAAAAATTTTAAGTTTATCTATTCACAAAAATATAAACTTAACTATCCAAAGTACCTGGAAGCCTATAGGCATTTAGGCTGATCTTAAATGGTTCTCACGTTTACGAGCTCAGTCACAGCTGTCAATCACGTCAAAGGAGCACAGTGTATGGTTTATGGCGTCTCAGCTAATTCACAATTTTGAAACTCTTATTTATTTTTAACGGACGCGGCTTTGCCGGGACACGGCTGTTAAGACTCTATTAAAGTTGACGATAAAATGTACAATGTTTCCTTTCAATGCCCCATTACACGAACTCACCTAGGTTTATGTTCTTTATTTTATGACGACGTATGTATGTGAATTGGTGTCAGGATTCGTTAAGCTTATGATTTCACAAGTACGATAAAGAATGATCTCAATGTTTAGTTTTATTACTTGGATGTTATAAGATGACTAATTTTTAAGTTACTTTTTACTGCGACTACTACTCTTTTTTGAGTAATTGTTTGTACATTCTATTGAAAGGATAAACAACAGAGCTGGAAGTAAAGAGTCTATACGTGAGGTCCTTAACCTTCAAGCGTCGTGCGATCTTTTGTAACGGTAGCGGTCGCGCGTAGCCTAAAGGACTAATTAGATATTTAAAGGATTTAAGTCACGGAATTATTATAAAATTGATATTTTTAGGGTTTAAATTTGTCATCTGAATATATGGAAGAATAATAAGTAAAGAAAAAAATATTCTATAAATATTGTATAATTTGAAATTAAAAACAGGTCATTTTCCTCTTAGAGGTAGAGGTAGTAGAAGTTGGTAGTAAATTTTAAGCAAAAGTTGAGCATACGCAAATTTGTCAACTTTTAAAAATTGTGTTTTACAATCATGTAATTGTATTGTATAAACAAAATCATTGTCATTTTATGTAATACTAGCGGCCCGCTCGTGGTTACACCCGCGTGAACTATGTTATTATTAATTTCTGTCTCCATGACTACGTCCTAGTGACGTCTATGCAAAATTTGAGACTCCTAACATTTGTAGTAACGAAGTTTCATACAAACTTTCGACCCCAAAAACAACCCCTTAGAAGTCGAATATTGCAAATTCCCGTCTTAGCGAGCACCTACGTTCTATAAGTAACTCCTATGCAAAATTTGAGATTCCTAGCACTTGTAGTTTCTGAGATTTCGTGATGAGTGAGTGACCTTTCGATTTTATATATATAGATAACCCCGCTGCATAAAAAACTAAAACAAAAATGAATAAGCCTAATATTTCTGAATTTTGTCAAAACTACGATTGAACAACTACACCATAGAAGAAGTTTTATAATGAATAGACATAAAAAAATACATGTTTATTTTTGGAGAACAGATTGTAATGGGGTGGAACTTATTTAAATTTTACAGGGTTTCTTAGGAAAAAAATATTGGTTGAAACGAGGGGTCCTACTGTCAATTCTATTTTTCCATTCATAGTGTGCAATATACTTAAATATGTTAAATAATGATTGTACAAAAATAAAAACCAAAAGATTCATACATTCATGGATACGTGGTACTCCACTACTGTTCGGTTTCTTAGGAACTTCCTTCCACGCGCCACGGAACTGTGGAATGGCCTGTCCGCGGCAGTGTTTCCAGGTCGATATGACAAGGGTACCTTCAAAAAGCGCATCTATCTCCACCTTAAAGTCCGGCAACGCACCGGTAGCTCCTCTGGTGTTGCACAAGGTCGTGGGCGGCGGTGATCATTTACCATCAGGTGACCCAAATGCTCGTTTGACTTATCCTTTTTCATCGATAAAAAAGATTCAATTTGAACTAAAACTTTTGAATCAGACCGCCTTTCACCCGTCCTCGACGCCTCTAGAGTCCTTTCATCCATTCGCCCTAACATAATTAAGTTACAAGTTGTATGATTTACGATCAGGGGACAATATTTAAAACCTCTCAAAATATACTTCTCCACTCTCCGACGTGCTCGTATGTCCGGTCGTAAATGCCCCACTTGTAATAAATTCAAAAATTGTATTCCAACACTTGGGTGGTAAAAGTTAATTTATCGTAAGAAGCAACTGCGTTTCTTATGCTTCGATGATTAGATCCCCTTTTTGTATTTTTTATTGTTAAATGGTTAGTTGTTTCTACGGAATAAATGTTTGTTACTTCGTATTTTTAACCTTAAATAGTGGTTTATTCATGCAAAATTTTAAGTGATGATTTTATACGTACTGGTACATGAAGAATGTTGTGTTTTAGTTTAGTATAATATTTATTCCTTAATTTGTTGTAATGAATGGTAGACGATTATACATTAACTTTTTTATAAACATGTTTACATAGTTAAATGGCTAAAATGAGAATTAATGTAACTAATGTGTAATACCACCAACAAAACTATTAGATTTTTGCGGAGATAGTTGAACGAGGTACCTATATACTTAGGATCTATCAAAGTTTCCTCCAAACTTTCATCCTTTTATAATTGGATGATCATTGAAGATAAAAATCGAGGATCCTATCAAATATTATAATATTAATAGTTTTTGTAACTATATAATACTAGCGGACGCACGTAGCTTCGCTTACGTATTTAGGGGTGAATTCTAATAAACCATGAAACATATGTTCAATGAAATATTTTTAAGAGTCTAAATTTCAAATTTTATAAAAATCGGTGGCGATTTAAGAATTTTTCCATACAAACTTTCAACCCCATATTTGCACCATTATGGAAAGAATTCTAGAAAACCATGAAACACGTGTTCAATTAAATACTTTCAAGAGTCTCAATTTCAAATTTTATAAGAATCGGTGCCGATTTAAATTTTTTTCCATATTAACTTTCAATCCCTATTTCGCCCCTTTAGGGTTAAAATTTTCCAAAATCCCTTCTTAGTGGATGTCCAGATTACGAAAGTAAACATCTGTCCAAATTTCACGTTTCTACGCACAGCGGTTACGGCTGTGCGTGCGTCTTACCTCAGTCAGTGAGGACAAGTTCTTTTATATATATAGATTAATAGTTTTTGTAACGATTACACTTTAATTATTTCTTTTCATTCTCCAATTAATACACCCTCGACACACCTTTCTCAGTCCTCTGGTTGTTTACCATACCAAGTCTTCATCCTCCATTCTTCTGAGCTCGATCTTCAGCTCCTTGCACCCAACCTATAACCAGTCTCCACTCCAGAACGAGTTACAATATTTTTTATTTTTAAAACAGGTATAGGTGCAATAAAAATTGTTTTAATACATTTTTCTTATAATAATCACAAAGTTTTTATTATGGCATGTATTATTTTGTTTTGTTAGGGTTCCTCACTGCAAAGGGAAAAACGGAAACGTTATTCCTTTGTAGTCTGTCTGTCCGTCTGTCATGACCATTTGTCTCGAAATTGTTTGCTGGTAGGAACTTAAAAATTTCAGACCTTGCAACTAAAAAAAAAACACTCTTCCTAGTCAACGTACAATCAAAAGTGAGCGTTTATGCATCGTTTGTGCTGCATTTTGTATGAAATTACAAAACCTGGGTGTGGACCTACAGTTATAAAATTTGGCACGAAGTGAGTTGAAGAAGAACTTACAATACAAAGAAAGAAAAAATTTGAAGCAAATTTATATTTGTAGCTCATTTCATACAGTGCAGTGCAGTGTACGTTGAACTCGATTCGCCGCGTCATCAAAATGTATAGAGTAGTTCCCGTAAAAATATTACACCTACATAAACTTAACCTGACTACTGACCTACTTGTAGTTAGTAGAAAAATTCTATAAAATAAAATTTATACTTAAAATAAAAAATATGACTTATTTATAATTGTAGTTAATTTCAAATAAAAGTACGCTCGCCAACTCAAGTTTGTCAACTTTTATAAGT
>HE671053.1:0-10936 GCA_000313835.2 Heliconius melpomene melpomene
CTTGGTGACGACGTTCAGCAAAAACATGAGCGCCATGTTTCGAAGACGAGAATTCGTGTTAGGGTCAAATAGTGATGAAAATACAACCTGAAAACATAATAACATATTCCATATTATTACAGTGAAATTAATTCTTTCTTCATTATTCAAACATTCTTTGCAAAGTGTGCAAGCTTTTTTGCACCCTTAAAATCCTATTATAAAATATGTAGTATGCGGCCTTAAGAACAACACACGGAAAATGACGCCTGTTTATTTATATCAATTATTAAAATCTAATTTGTAATATACATACTATAACTGCTTTTTTGACTATACCTATTAGTTTTATAACAAAATTGAGCACTCACTTGTACACAATGTGGGAACATGATAGCCGGTCCAGTTGCCTTATTTAGATACTGAATTAGTTTCAGACGTAGACGTGTACACGCTGGCACCTAGAAATTAAAATCATTGTTGCAAATTGGGAAAGATTGTTGCTGATTGGGAATTTTATTTTTGTTTGAAAAGTGACTTAAACAAGAGTGTTCTTAGCTATGATTGCAGAAAATATGTTCAATCGTTAAAAGATTATCATCTTATTTGTACCTTCCCTTTTATGTGGTGTTCGTTTAATCTTTGTGTCGGGGGTTTTTAACAATAAATTATAAGAAACTTCGCTATCATTTTCTTGGTGCTTTGGTAGTAATAATTGTATAACATTTTTGTGTTTCTGGTGAGAAAAAGCGTAATGATGCAATATATACAAAACACCATATTTGAAAATAATTCAAGATTTGATCTCTCTGTTCAAAGAACAAATTTTTAACTTTAACCTGTCAGTAATTTTTGGTAAGTTCTGCAAATAAGAAAGGACTCACACTACAGTATCGGACACAGTTCGTTCTCAGTCCAATCTCATATTCTTATATGAGAAATACTGTTATGCGTGAATGGACCAGTACTTGATCGTAACAATCACATGAATGTTCTCATTGTTTCTCATATAATAAAATATTCTTAGACAGAGTAAGATAGGACGAGAACGAATTGTCACTGTAATGTGAATCCTACCTAAATTTTAAAATAGCTAAATAAACATTCGTTATATTCGTTATTCGTTCGTTTATATAGATACTAGTGGACCCGGACGCGGCTACGCCTGCTTGAACTATAAGAATATTTTCGCGTCGGTCATACTCATACTATGCCGCCCGAAGGCTAGGTCATTTCGAATCAGTGACATCTCCTTAATTATTATTTATTAGAATGTTATACAGTAAACTATAATTTCAATCTAGATGAAATGCTGAAAGTGACTATTAAATTTATTTTCATAAGGATGAATATCAAAATGTCGCGGTAAAGGTTGCGTAGCGACGCGACGGTTGTTATTAACATGGCAGAAGAAATCGCATGTCAAATTAGAAAGTACTTTAAAATTTATTAGTACATATGTGTAATGTAATATTATATAGCCAATAGCACTTCTGAAGAATGCAGCTTTCATACAAAACAAAAACAAAGTAAATCGGACCAGTAGATCCAGAGATCTTAGCGTTCAAACAAACAAACAAACAAACTCTTCCGCTTTATTATATTAAGTATAGATTTAGGAAACGTATATTTATATTTTCATTTCTTCGTTTTCGTGTCGAGGCAAAGAGCGGCGTTTAGTTCCGTCACTCAACGCGCAATGTCTTCTAAATTCGGCGGAAAGTGGGGAACGGACTGCCTTAACACTAGGTTCCCTCTACTATGCAGTGTGCGGGATAAAGCCTGAACCTAAAAAAAAATACTATATTCATATTAAAAAAAATACAATTTGACATTGAATAAAAAAGAAATTACATTGAAATTAATATATCCGAATAGCTAAATACAGGTAATGAGTATATTAAGAAACATGCATGCATTAACAGTGCTCAACATACAAGTTCGACATCAGCTCTCGACCTTAATTAGGGTTAGCAGTTCCACAACGTTGTCACTATTACAGCATATTTCTGTTTTCATTAGTACGATATTACAGTTCAGGAATATTGTGAGAGGCATCAGGATTAAAATGTCATGGTGCAATGCGAAACGCTCAAGTTATGGTTGCAGATTCGAATTTAATAAATATTTCATTTTCTCGAATGGGGATCGAACCCGCAACCAGTAGCGTGTACGTTCACACTTTGTGCCCTTATCTCTTACAGCATTAGGTCTATATTTCAAAACATAAAAATAATTTCATGACAAATGTAATGTATCAACATCAAGAAGCCTTACATTTATTATATCATATTATGCTAATTATAGACTGAGATCCCAGGGCCCCCAGAGCTACGTTATTTTAGCAAAGCTGAAATTTTGAGGATTAAATAGTATAATATATAGTTAAGACTGTATACATACTCTCTAACTTGAAAGTGGGGATCTTTTAGAGATGCTAAAATGACGTATCTACGAGTGTGTCTGGCGGCTCTGAGATCTTGGGCTATTATGGTTTATATTAATATCTGTAAAGTAAATTGGAGTTTTCAAATAGAATTTTATACATGTAATATTCTTTATAACAATATAACACTTCTACATTTTAACTTTCACTCATTGACACTGTTGTAATACTAAAATTATTGTCATCAAACCTATTGAGCTTCTAATTCTCTACATTCACACTTCACTAGAAGTTAGTTAAATTCAATTTAAAACGTTCAACTGAATGTGAAAATTATTCCATTCAACGTCAGTCCCAACTTTATTATGTTAGTGGTTCAGACGTGAGCAAAATATGCCAAATGTTTCCTATCCCCTCCCATATCTCACCCTAGGGGCGCAATGTGGAATATAATAGCAATTGTTACAAGTATTAAAAATTGTATAGTGTGTTTAAATTCACTTTAGTGTTTAATTCGCTCTGGTGTCGAGGCAAAGCGTAGCATTGAGTTCTGCTACCTAACACAAAATGCCTCCAGAATTCGGCAGGAATTGAGGAACGGAGTGTCTTAACACTAGATTCCCTCTGCTTATCCTGCTGTGTGCGGGATACAGCGTGAAGCTGATTTAATTTAACATAAAACCACTAAAGTTCTCTATATTGTCTATTTACTAGAATATAATTTATTAGTTGGCACACCAGAACAGAGTTCCGTACTCAATCAAACTAACTAAAATGGATATTCTATCCGGTGATTGAGCTAAACCGCAACCAATTTTGATACGATCGCTGTCGGTCGCACGCGTTAGTGGAGTTCTATGCACATTGTTTCCTTCCGTATTATTATATACTAGCGGATGCGCGCAGCTTCTCCTGCTTATTTGCACCCTTAGGGGTGAATTCTAATAAACTATGAAACACATGTTCAATGAAATATTTTTAAGAGTCTCAATTTTAAATTTTATAAAAATCGGTGGCGATTTAAAGATTTTCCATACTAAGTTTCAATCCCTTATTAGCACCCCTTTAGGGTTAAAATTTTCCAAAAATCCCTTCATAGTGGATGTCCAGATTACGAAAGTAAATATCTGTCCAAATTTCACGTTTCTACCATCAGCAGTTACGGCTGTGCGTGCGTCTCCTGAGTCAGTGAGGACAAGTCCTTTCATATATATAGATTATAGTATATTATATTGTTAGTAGTTAAATATAAATTTAGGTATTTCGAAAGGAATTAGTTATTACGAGAATATCTTTAAAAGTTGGAGTGAAGCTGCTAGTATTAAATAAGTACATATGTCAATTTCTTAGTTAAAAGTAGATGAAAATAAAACGTGATTAAATTATCAATATTTATTTGATATAATAATTGTACTACACACACAAATCTACAAATATCGGCGGAATATAGAGTGTCTGATATTTTATTTTAGTATTGTTATTGAGTTTTAACTCAACAACAATACTAAAATAAAATATTTAAAACTAGTGGGCCCGGACGCAGCTACGCCCGCGAAAATATAAGCCTAAATAATTAAAATAAGTTTCAACTTTCAACCCCTTATTTGCACCCTTAGGGGGAGAATTCTAGAAAACGATGAAACACGTATTCAATTAAATACTTTTTAAAATCTAAATTACAAATTTAATAAGAATCGGTGCCGATTTATTTTTTTTCCATACAAACTTTCAACCCCTATTTTACCCCTTTATAGTTAAAATTTTTCAAAATCCCTTCTTAGTGGATGTCCAGATTACGAAAGTAAACATCTGTCCAAATTTCACGTTTCTACCGTCAGCGGTTAACGCTGTGCGCGCGTCTTACCTCAGTCAGTGAGGACAAGTCCTTTTACATATTTTAAAATATGCTGAAGTAGCAAAAATCAAAGAATCTTATTAATTTATTACAATCAGTCAGTTAAATCAATATTTTGATAATGAAGATAGCGCAACGCACAGACAGACGTCCGTACTATTATTTTACCATTATGAGGAGTCCTGAATAAATACTGTTTAGTTTTAAATAAATTTATAAGCACTCCACGTTAAATAATTAACATAATGTAAAACTATTGTATTTCAAATGAACACTTTAGATGTATTAAATGGGTGGTTACGGTTTGTACTTACTTGTACTTACGTGTTATATTGATCTAATGTAAGTGGGTTTTATATTCTCAATTCTTCTCTTTGATGTCGAGACTAAGGGTGGCGTTGAGTTCCTCTACTCAACACCCAATGCCTCCAGTGGGGAAGTGGGGAACGGAGGTACCTCTGCCTACCCTGCTGTGGGCGGGATACAGCGTGAAGCTGAATATAAGTGGGCAATTTTACAAATTATTAACTGTTACCATCAGAGGAGACTCTTCGTTTCACTCATTTTGAATTGTAAAAATTTTATTGAAAACTTAAAAATCTGCTGAGCAGAAATAAACCTCATCAATTTCATCATACAAACTTGGCAATAACACTTAGATGTTACCAAAAATATGTTATTATTATAAGTAAATATCATAGAAAGGATTTAATGTCGCATGTAATTTGGAGACAAAATGGCAAAAGTATGTGCATACCCTTACTTTTGAATAGGACCAGGCTGTCGTTGATGTTCAAAACGCTATAAAACCAGAGGCACGTAGCTGCCATAACTCTGGCAACAGCTGTCTCTAGGAACATCTAGTACATCAATTTGAATAAAATCAAGTTAATATGCATAGTGGTTTATGATAGAGGAATTAGTGACAGCATGAGGCTCCCTCGTAGGAAGAGAGACGGAGTGACTAATTGCATGGATCTGATGGAGTGATCGTACTCTACAAGTTGTAGTTTACAGTTGTATATATTAATGCATATTTGTATTTGTAATAGTATATAATGCAATTGCTTATCCAGTAAAGGTAGTACAGCATACGGTTCAGCTTAAAGCGTTATATCTTTAAAAATACACAATTCTAAGTAATATTCTTACCTACTTACAGCATATGTAAATAAATTAAAAGGTGCCTAAGAATTTGGACATAGCTTGATGAAAGCCTGTGGATAGATAGACAGAGCGCTTAGACGGTTTCCAAGTTTCAAGGAAGTAAGTAGCGGGTTCAAATCATTAAGGTTGCTTTAAATATATAAATATATTTGTATATTTAATAAACAAATGTAATGTCTGTACATACACAGACTAAAGCCGATTACATATATACATTTGAAAAGGTAATAATAAAGTTTAAAGAATCATTCATACTGATTACATCTTGAGATAAATCATTTTCCAACATAAGGAAGGAATATTAAAGAAGACGAAGAATAAAGAACCATGTGAAAAATTGGATCATAAAAAGACAATCCCCTTGTGGAATGATGAAAAGTGACCTATTTTCAATTACCTTCCGCGTTATGTAAAGGAAGTTTTCTTTTGTTATATACAAGTGAAATTTTATAGGTATATCTTTTTAAATTCTTAAATACGAAACTAGAAATATTACCAACGGCGAAATTATATAATATATTTTCCAATTAAAATCGACTAAGACATATTTTAACAAAATATTTTTATTTTTCTCCCCGCTTAGCTGGGTAGGCAGATGTCCTGCGTAACTGGGACACTAAGACCAATTTTTGAGATATTTGCATGTTGATAGGCAACACCCGAGGTGTGTGCCAGAGGAATAAAAATAATTGAAATATCTCGAAAGTGAGGAACTTTATTATTGAATATTATTTCTAAGATACGAAGAAAAATTCAAAGTAGTTTAATTAAAGTGTAATTGCAGCGAGAGCTAAGACAAGCAAACTTGTTTTTAATTTTCCGTCTGAGAATTAACTAGACTCCTACTTTTAAGAAACAAAATGTACTAGCTCTTGCTTGTAGCTGTTTAATTAAGTTAGCAAATAAAGCAAATAAGGTTCCACTGCCAAAATATTAAATGTATAAATTCTACTTTTTTATCATTCACTAAAGAATAAATATTTGTTGTTATGGATTTCATTCTAATTAATTTACTATCATATATTTTAGCATCATATTTTGTAAATTCGTAATGGCGTTCTGTAGTGGTGGAACTAAACGCTGCACGCCGTCTACCAGAACTCTAGTGGGGATCGAACCCACAACCATCGTGTTGCAGACGCTGTTTCTCTGGACCATAGATGCCTCGAAAACATTTATTTGTAATAATCAAGCTTATAGTCTATTTTGACATAAGAGTCACTTATCTGAGATGGGCAGATATCATTAAGAGAGACACATGAACGCCTGCAACGTTTCCGCTCACGATGCCTGCAGTCGAGCGAGGTGGAGACAAAAGACGAGGAAAGCAGACCCCACCATCAGATGGGACTAATAATGCGCAGGAGAGACAGAGAGAGAGAGACAGAGAGTCACTTATCCCTGCTCAATAGCGACGTAGCTAATTTCGCATTTATTAGTAAAAGCTAATTTGGGGTTTCCATCGTGCAAATATGAGACTTCACTACCATTCGCACATATTCATATGTATTTGAAATTAAAGTTGGCATTAATTTAAATTTAAGCAGGAAATAATTACAAAGCTGAATGCTGAATGGTAATATTGAATTTCGCGTTGTTTAGCTTTAAATGAACATTCGTGCATTGCCGAATTCAATAAAAACGAATAATATGTCTATTTAAGTAAAATGTTAAACATGTATTCTTTTATGATATGGTGGAGCCGTCACTGTAAACGCAATGGTTGTGGGTTCGATTCCCACATGGGGAAATAATTTATTTTATATGTTTTCGCTCTGGTAGCGAGACAAAGCGCAGCGTTCAGTTCCGCCACTCAACACTCAATGACGAGACTTTTTTTATGTTAAAAACGTGAAAAAATCTGTTATAACATTTTTTGTATAGATTGAATGGATCCAAATAAGTCGTGATTTTCAAATAGCTAAGATAAAATTTTATGAAACTAAACATCTCTTGGAAGGTTGAGGCGTCAACAGATAAAAAGGAGGAAAACGAAATAGCCTATTAGTTCTCGTACCCGGAAAATACTTTTATAACAAAGAAGACTAGCCGGGGCTTGGATTACTAAAACGTCTCTCATTTGGGCTGGTAAAAATTTCCAAAATGGAAAGATTCTTTATTTTTTTCACTGTTTTTTCCTGTTATATACTGTATTACGCATATATTAGTTATGCAGAAATAACTTAGTATTACACTACGTTCTCCACTTAAATTCGATTATTTTATTAGGTCTTGCCTGAGCAAAGAAATGGAGTTCAAAGAGTACTGATGTGGAATACAAATAAAAAAACAAACTGGCTTAAATTATTCATTTCATATCTTTTCTCGTAGCTTAATATCAGAAGTCCCCTGGGTTCAAGGAAATATATATCCTTTGGCATCTTCAGCTCCAGTAGAGGAACAATATGAGGTTAACAGTTATTAAACGAAAAGGGGCTCTGCTTATTAATGACATCTTGAAAAGTTCCTGCCTTCCTTATATCATCATCATCATCATCATCATCAGCCTGTCCTCGTCCATTTGCTGCACATAGGCCTCTCCAAGAGCACGCCACCGCCACTGAGCTCGATCTTCAGCTCTTCGCATCCAGCCGTTGCGCGCCACTTTGCGAATATCGTCATCCCATCTAGCTGGACGTCCTACATTACGCTTGCCGAGGCGTGGTCTCCACTCTTCCATATAAAAGGATCACTATTATAAACAATTAACATTATAATAGACAGACGTAAGTGGCGTTACGTTGATCAACGGACATGTTCTGTTAATTACAGTCATCAGTAGTTAACGATTTTCATCAGCTCCATACACGCTTGGGCTGGTCTCCTCTCTAATTAAATGCCATCACACGCTAACTCCGACGCGTTTATGTTTATTGAATACCATTCACCAGTGAGCTTTTGTGGTATATATTACAATTGCTTGGGTTATTGCTTAGGGTTCGTGGGTTTGGTGTAAGGTAAAGAATTTTTGAAAAGAAATAGCACCTATTTAACTATATATTATTTAACTGTATCCCGCATGTAGAATGGTAGGCAGAGGGAGCCTAGTACGAAGATAGTCTCGCTCCCCACTTCCGAATTGTGGAGGAACTGACGGAAATGGGAATCGAACCCGAAAATGTATGACATATAAGTTGTTTGCTATATTCTACTTTTACATTAAATTGTCGATGTTAGTCAAAAATTACGTTACCTATAAAAGGAAACCGTAAACGTGCAAGCTTCGTTTCTTTTTATAGCTTATTTGCTTCCAATGCTAATAGTTTGCACAAAGCAATAAGCCGGTAAGATCAAATAATTAAAAGTACAAAGTACAATGAATAATTTCATTGTTATTTTTTTTTTGGTATAACATAAAATACTTGACTGTCAAAGTAGCCAAATTACAATTCTTATTATTACAATTTATATATAAACAAATTATCGCGAGATTAAAGAGGCCAGGCGTGCCACAAAGTGCTGCAATATCCACTGGTTGTGGGTTCAATTCCCACTCGAGTAAATGAAATATTTATTTAAATTTATATTTCCATTTTTTCGCTCTGGGTTGGTTCGCGTTGGGTTCCGCCACTCAACATCGAATGCCTCCAGAATTCGGCGCAAAGTGAGGAACAGAGTGTTTTAACACTAGGTTCCTTCTGCCTATTCTGCTGTGTGCGGGATACAGCGTGAAATTGAAGTCCTGCGCATGTCCTGCGCCACGATGGCCTTAGAATATATTAGATTTTATCTATATACTTTATATGGCAACTTACGAATACAATACAAGCTAATTTTCTCTATAATTTCCACACCACTTTATCCTGTAGTTCACTGTAATCATCTTCAGTGAAGTTAGCGAGGGATAGTTTATCACAATAAAATAAAACCGCCGAACGTCCGAGGCTCGTTTCGCTTTATGGCCCTCTCGCCTCAGGCACTTGGAACCTGTACGATGAATAAACTGGCTAGAAACACTGGCTCCAATTAATACTACTGATTGGTGCCACGCCATTTACTGAGCCAGACATTTTGTATGGAAAAAGAAATAAAATGTGTATATTATACTGGTTGTGGCTTGCAACTTCGTTTGTAAAACTTAAAATTATATTATGAGGCCTTCGTGGCTTAAGGGTTTGATTGTACGCGAAGGTCGCGGTTCGATCCCCATTCGGGGGAATGAATTATTATTTATTAATAATTTGATTTCTTCGCTCTGGCATCAAGGAAACACTTAGCGTTGAGTAACGCCACTCAACACACAATGTGTCGCAAAGATCGGCGGAAAATGGGCAAGTTAGTGCCTTAAAACTAGATTCCTAGGTTCCCTCTGCCTACCCTGCTACGTGATACAGCGTGTAACTAAAAAAAGTTACATAATAAATAAAAGAAATAAAGTACAATTGAATGAATTAAAGAAAAAGAATGGTCTTGAAAAGTAATTAGAAAGCGAGCTAAGGAATGTCTAACTAGAAAGGTCTATTATTTAGGTCTGAAAGAATGAAGACAAAAGCGAAATTGAAGGACGAACTGAGATTGCTGCGTTTCATGCTATTCTATTTAACTCTATCAATAGTGATATATATATAGGCGTACCAACCTTAAAAGGTGTGTATAAAAGGGTAATTGTCTTACAAGAAATTCATTACATTTATTAGAGGCCGAGCGCAAGTGAAGAAGCGTGCTACTGTAAACACCTTATCCAATTAATATTTATATATAAAAAAGGACTTGTCCTCACTGACTGAGGTAAGACGCACGCACAGCCGTAACCGCTGTGCGTAGAAACGTGAAATTTGGACAGATGTTTACTTTCGTAATCTGGAATAAGAAGGGATTTTGAAAAATTTTAACCCTAAAGGGGTGAAATAGGGGTTGAAAGTTTGTATGGATCGTTTTTATAAAACTTGAAATTCAGAATCTTAAAATAGATTTCATTGAACACGTGGTTCGTGGTTTGTTAGAATACACCTCCTAAGGGTGCAAATAAGGAGTTGAAGGTTTGTATGGAAAAATCTTGAAATGGCCACCGACTTTTATAAAATTTAAAATTTAGACTCTTAAAAATATTTAATTGAATACATGGTTCATGATTTATTCACCCCATAGGGTTCAAATAAGCAGACGACGCTGCGCGCGTCTAGTATTTTTATATTTTTCATGTACAAAATTGACATTTCTATCCTTTTTTTAAGTAATAAAAAATCATATATACGAATACACTATTCGTTTGGTGCTTTCAATACAATTTTCAAATATGTAAATGAGAAAAGTCTATAAAATATAAAACTTTCATAGATTAAAATTTAATATACAATTTCCTCGACTGTAATTGAAAATACAAGACACGAACTGCCTGACCATATGGCGGGCCAACCCCGGACGAAGCCCCACGAGGTTGGAACGTGCATTGATTTTATTGTAGTCCTTTGCATAGCTGAAACTACATCGTTTCAACACAATGCGTGGAATATTTAAAGTAGAATCTGCTTATACGATTATTATTTTTTTCCGTTTTTTAAGTCATCACGCTGTATCCCGCACACAGCAGGGTAGGCAGAGGGAAACTA
>HE671054.1:0-35196 GCA_000313835.2 Heliconius melpomene melpomene
AGATACTTCTTTGCTTTTTTGAATTATAGTTTTGAGAAAGGACTTTTCGGACTTAACCGGCTTGTTATAACGTCTCCTTAACCGCTGAAGATCTTCTTTGATGAGTTGGGATTGTAGAGTGCCTTCAGCAAACATGTCTATGTCTAAATTAATACTATAAAAATTAAAAGTTTGTATGGTTGAACGCGCTCAGAAACCATTTATACGAATTGAAAAATAAATTCTTTTGGATAGTTTGTTTGGTCAAAAAGCCTAAAGATTACATCAGGTTACACATTTCGATGTAACCCACTGTGGTTGCTATCTAAGTTAAGTAAAGAATTAGAATGTATCACGTGCTATCCACTTTTAGCTATTTCCATTTGACCACAGAACTAGGCTACGAATAACAGTTAGTTATATTATAAAGACTTAAAAACGAGAAGAAGGACTACTGCAAACTGTTTGAAACTTTAGTTGGAAATTAATCTATTTTTTTAATTTTCTTAATTTTATTTGAACTATATAAGATAACTAAAAATGTTTTTTGTCTTTCCTTTTTTGTTTTTTTTTTTTGACAATCGACAAAGTAATTTCTACTTTCTACTACTCTTTTCTATTTTCTCTAGTACAGCAAAGCACTTGACAAATAAAATTATAAAAGCTCAATACCTCATAATTGTCAATGTATCGTGATATAATGAAAGGTATAACGAACCGATATAGTTCATAGGAGGGTTCTGTAGTTTTGTTTATTTTTAGCCTTACGCTCTATTAGGGCAGGCCGAGAGCTTGGTGTCAAAATAAAATGGTGTATCCTATATCTTATAAAACAAAGTCGCTTTTCGTGTCTGTCTGTTGTTTCTAACTCTTCTTCTTCTAAACCACCCAACGGATTTTGATGCCGTTTTCACCATTAGGTCGAGTATTTTTCATAGAAAGTTTATATATAGTTTATTATTTGTACATTCTTATGTAAATTAACATAAATACGATAAATATGTATAAAGTCCTACCCATTGAGACGCTTTCGCGCATGCGCTGCTTTAATGGTAAGTACTACATGAAATAATGTACTGGAGTATTATTCCTCTTAATAAGATCTACAAAAAAGTCCGCGACGGCATATTCATATCTTTTAAGAATAACGTGTAGTGATCATTTTTCTGTCTAAAAATAATAATTTCAATATATTTTTTTGTGAGGGATATTTTTCTATAATGGTATTAATCCTTATCCTTTAAAATACTTTATTAATTTTCTACGTTAAACGAAGCTAAAATTTGCTTTTTACACTATTTCGAAATTGCGAATAGTTTTACAGAAAAACGCATTTAATTGTTGACACATCCCGCCGTTGACACATCAGCTGTATGTTACTCAAGTTTCACTTATCCCTTACTCTCAGCATATAAATAAGTACATTAGTTACGTTGGCCATTTAATGTAGATCAAAACTGTCTTTTATTGTTTTTCATTTTAATAAGTACTTTAGAAGTTGTTACAATATCAAAAATCCTTGCTGCGAAACGGCTCGCCACTCGCCATACGTCCACCGCGCCCGCCTCGGTGGTTCAGTGGTAGAATGCTCGCCTGCCACGCGGGCGGCCCGGGTTCGATTCCCGGCCGATGCATTCTATTTAATTTTCCTGACAGGCAGCCACGTAGTGCTTGCTTTTTCATCAGGGACAGAATACCCTCTTCAGCATTAACCACAAGCTCAAAAAAAAACCCGCCCGCTATAGAGGCATAGCAACGAAGATTTAGATGCGTTTGCACGTATTGGATAGTTGGAGTTGAATGTATTATTTCAGCGCGATATATTTGGTTTCATATTTTTTGTAGTAGTTATTAGTAGGTAGGTTTTTGTTTATAATTTCTTCCGTTTAAAAATAGTCATTTAACTACCTAAAAATAATCATTTAAATATATTTTAATAAGTACTTGAAAAGATAAGTAGCACAGATTTAACCTACCTACTAAAAAATCCTTGCTGTGTAAAACAATTGGAAAATCCTTATTGAAACTACGAAAATGCGGGTTGCATTAGGGTTTAATTAATTTTCACATTATCTTAAGTGCTTTGCAAACATACATTATATGAATAATCCAGTAGTAAAAGCGGGCGAAGCCGCAAGAGGGTTGCTAGTTAAATATAAAATGTAATTATTTTTATATTCACGAACCACTAAAGATATGCTCTGTGGGCACACAAAAACTGATATAAGACGGTAGGCAGAGAAAACGTAGTAACACTCCGTTCCCCTCACTCCACTCTATTTTGTAGACATGGTGTGTTGAGTGGCAAAACTCAATATGACGCCTTGTCTTTTACCATTGCAAGAAAATATAATAACACCACCTTCTCGAATTGGAATTCTTTTTACCCTATTAGATATTTTTTAAATTATCATCTCTCTTTATTATAGGTTTTTCATACTTCACATATAAACCCTAATTAATATAGCGTGACATGCATGACACTTTTATACTATACTAACAATTATCCTTTACAAATCTGATTTTACTTCATTTCATAATAGACTTTAATATATATCCATACTAATACTGTAACGATGAAATGTTTGTTTGGTTGAAAGCACTAATCTAGAGAATTACTGGTTCGAGTTGAAATAAGATTTTTGTGTTGTATAGTCCATTTATTGAGGAAGGCCTTCAGTCTATAGCCCATGATGATGACCATGACCCCCTCTCTAGCTCTCAGTCCATGTGCCTGAGGTCAGAGTTACCTCGGTGTCATACACAACTGTAACGAGGAGAAAAGCCACAGTACTAGAAAGTACTTACTTGACTTAAAAAATTGTTTTGAAAGTATATCTTGAAATTTGAGAGAAGAACTGAATTTTGCATCTTACATCAAAATCCACGCAAGCAAAGTTGCAGGTAATGTCAACTAGTCAATTACAAATATATATTCCATCATTTAATTATAAAGGTCATAACAGAACTTTTGTAACTGATTTCTATCGTCGTTTCACTAATCACGTTTGATTTTATCTGTTGTAATAAAGGCGTGCTTTATTAAATATTCAAGTGTTTATTCATGTAGTGTGTTATGTCACATGGAACAAAATTGTTCTATAATACATAGCTTGAAGACAATTATGAAAAATAATATCAGTAATAATACAAATAATAAGGCGGACGTCCGTTAGTCTCATTTAATAGCCCAGTAGCCAGTCCATCTAAATTCCATTCCATAGTCCTAGTTTAGATTTCCACATTTTCCATAGTTCCTACGCATTAACCGGCGACCATCTCTGGGCAATTACCTGTGGTTACCCAGAGAGGGATCCCGGCTGATGCGTCACAGAAAACATTTAAATATTCTCTAAGGGGCCTCTAGGTGTTGGACCTGTGTCCCCACGCAAGCCTTCCAAAGGACCGGGTTTTTTTGAACCCGTGAATCTTTAAAGAGAAACAAATAATAATAATAATATATCGAAAATATACATTCTATTAATTCTCTGCCTAGGTTAGGAACTACATATAGCTTAGCTATATGTGGTATACAGTATGGATATAAAAAAGGCAAAAGATTATTCAAACTAGCATCGACAAAAATATAATTTCTAAAATAAACACACAACACGTTTATCTTTACACTAGGAAAATCTACGTAATTTAAAAATTACAACTTTACTTTTCAATTAAGTTATACAAGAATATGTTTTATTATAAAGCATTAAAGGTGTATGTGAAAGAAAATATAACATTGTTTGTAGGTTAGAAAAATTATACCTTGTCACTTCTTTGACGGCCTACTAACAATTTTTTTCGATGGTCTACCAACATTCATTCAAACGTGGTTAAACACGTCTAAAGAAGAAGATGGATGATCGTCAACTAAATCTATTTTCAATCTATACTGTATTATTATATAAAACTCTTCCATTACTTCGGGAGTATAGAGGACCACGCAAAGAAAATTATGGGTGGCGATTTTTATGTAAATTATGGGTGGTGTAATATTTTTTTGTATTAATAAATGTTATTTTATATCACACATATGAAGCATGCATTCCATGCTTCATGGAGTTCCTAGAGATCGATAAAGATCCCTAGCGAGGTCGTTCCATAAAAAAAAACAATACAGTAATTACGTATTTTCTGTTAAATTTAGATTAACATTGCTAGAAGTTCACACTGTTCTTCTAGCAATTTTTTTATCACATCCGCCACTCTATACAAAATGGTTACAGTTTTGCCGAAAAGGCAAATTTTCGTGTCATGAAAAAGGCTCTCTCCACCTGCTTTGCTATATGCGAGATACAACGAGAAGCTAAACGAAGAACAATTTCTGAAGAACCTATATAAATTTATTAAAAAAAATCAATCAAATCTAAAATCATTACAAAAAAATCATAAATAAAAACTGAAATCCCCCCTATCAACTCCAGCTCGACATCCAATAATAAAAAAAAACCCAGAGGTAAACAACACCAAAAAAAAACCAGCCAAAGTGTCATGCCGCAAAATAAATGAAGTGAAGAAAGTAAATTTCATTTAAAAATCACGCCGGACCATTATTCCCGGGTTGCCGTAATTAATTTCGTGTCAGCGTCTGACAGGGAGCGAGATGGCGCTATAAGTTGTTCTGAGAAAGGTGTTTAGGTAGTTTTATTAGCATTTTAGATTATAAAAAATGGTGGTCGATTGAACTGAGATTATAATTAACTGAATAATTTTAGTTAGGTCGCATGCAAGCTTTCAACTTTCGACGATCGTAGGTACGATTCAATTCCGACTCGGAGGAATGAAGCATATTTTATATATATATTTTCATTTTCTTGCTCTAGTAACGAAGCAATACACGGCGTGGAATTCAGTGGAAAGCGGAGAATGGAAGTGTCTTAATGAGAACAGAGTACCTTAACACTACATTCGCACTCTGCCGACCCTGTTACTTCTGCGGAATACATCGCAAACGAAAGTAAGAAAAAGTAAGATAGTTGTGGAGCAGTGGCACAGGGTCTGGTTGTAAGCGCAATGGTTGTCTGTTCGATACCAACTCGAGAAAATTAAATGTTTTCTTTTACGAAAACTTGCTTGCTTTACAACAACAAGAACACTCGACATGCAAATCTTAAAAAAGTAGGCCAGAAGTGGGCAACCAATTGGTAGTCTGCCTATCATGCTATAAGAAAGGAAAAAAAGAATAGTAATTGTCATGCAATTTTTCCATTTCCTGTCAATTTGACAATATTATATAATTAAGACAATATTCAGTCGCAATTTCAGTAGTATCCACTACCATCAACCGAATCGGAAAACAAAAACGTAATAAATTATTATAAGATAAGATATAAGAATTGAAATTGAAATTTCTACGTCTTATAAAGTATTTATGTATTGCAAAGCGTGGAATAATATTGTACAAACATTAAAAACACGAATAACAAACAAACATAATAATGATAACAGTACAATACAACCCGAAACATGCGTAAAACACTAAAACGACTACCAAAATAAATAAAAGATCATCAGAAATGAAGATAAATTAATTAAATGAAACTTTTGCTTCACACGGCGAGTAAAATTGTTCTTGAGGCTAGATACACAGCAATTAAACAAGCTTAATTTTCTTGTACAAGTTATATTCGCGATGTTGGTGGAATATTTACAGAAAGTAACGGGTAAATATTGCGAACGTAGAGGTGGAAATCTCTGGTGCTGCCGATGTATGGAGTGAGGGTTTCCTTAAGGTTTAAATTGTAATATTGTTTTATTTTCAAATATGTAGTAGAATGGTTGACAGAAGGAACATTGTGCTTGGACACTCAATTCTCCACTTCCGATACTTTTATAACAAGTGATCAATAACAAAAAATCGGTGATTATCTATAAAAACGGCACAAAACCATTTTTTTGTATGGGAACCCCATTATAAAGAAATATTATATATTTTAATCATATATTTTAATTTCTTCGCTCTGGTAACGCAAGCCACAGCGTTAAGTTTCGCCATTCAACGCTCAATACCTGAAAAATTCGGCGGAAAATGGGAAAAGGTAGTGTCTTAAGGGAGAACAGAGTGTCTTAACAATAGGTAGTAATCTACTATTTATAGAATACAGGGTGTAGCTAAAAGAAAAATCCACTTCCACAACATGTTACCATCGACACCGCCACTTAATTTGAATACAGCGCCAGCGAGTGTTTAATAAAACATTCAGTTTGATTTACATCGTTACAAATCTCTACCTTTTGGCATTGGTTGCTCGCTCGCGTAATGTAAACACAACCTTACTGTACGTTCCGTGTACTTTTAATTTCGCATATTTAAATAGGGTGGAATTAAGATTTCTATGGAAAATTTCATGTTTTTATTGTATTAAGAGGCCGTTCTGGCGCAGTGAGAGGGCGAGTTTGAATTCGAGGAAGCGAAATATTTAATGTTATGATTTTTTCACTCTGGTAATGGGGCAAAGCGCGGTGTTGAGTTCCGCCACTCAATACGTAATGCGCCCAGACAGTTGGGAACAGAGTATTACCACTGGGTTCCCTTTACCTTCCCTGCTTTTTATAAACAGGATATAATATGAAGCTAAAAAATAGCTATTTAAGTAAAATTCGAACTGAAATAAAAGACCTAATTTAAATATGATATTTTCCTCAAGCGTGTATTGAACACCCAACCACCTCGTTTAGTAAGACGGTGTTTCTAAATATCACCCTCCTTAAACTATTCAGTATACTAAAATTTATAGTATCAGAGCAGTAAGCAATAACAGGCAAATCGAACCCCACACCGGTGCCGTTACAAACACCTCCTAATAAAAATTCCTGTGAATCAATATGATCTTTTTTACGCTTTTTCTATTGTATTTTATTTTGTTATACGCTTCTGTGTCGTGTTAAAGGAACAATTCTGGGATTTGTTGTTAGATTGGCCCTTTTTGATCGTTCTGAATAGTCCATTTCCTTGTTTTTCCTTCTTTTCTGTCTGTCTGTTACAATTTTAAATACCAAAATGGCAGCTATCAAATTAAAAACAAAATGTTCTATATAAATAATTATTATTATTCTGAAATATGATACTTAACGAAAAACAAATTAAATGACACTGTACAAAGTAAACACACTTCGTTCTCATTATAACATTCCGTTACCAACATTTTGCCGAATTCTGGTGGCATTGCGTATTGAGCTGCGGAACTCAACGCAGCGCTTTACCTCGTTACCAGAACGAGGATATGAAAATATATATTTTTCGTTCCCCTGAGAATGGAAGATCGAATCAAATCGTGTTCTAACACATACTTGTGCTTCTCCACCACGACAGCCTCTATATTAATATACACAAAAAAACTAATAAATTAATTTTTTACCCCAAGTATTGCAATTGTTGTACAGTAGTGCCATATTCAGATCCTGGCTTCATCATCAGACTGGCTCGATGATATCATTTTGTTATCATTCAAGGTACATACTGCCAAGTTTCGTGATATTATTAATAGTAAGAGTCAATTTTATTTTCTTAGGTTTTATTATATACATATGTAGTTACAAGTCAATCTAATAAAAGAGTGTTGAAATCGAAAATAGTAAATATCAAGACTACTTCCTTTTTACAGTACAGCAGTAAATAGAATACACGTTGAATCCGTGTTCTATCTTTGCGATTTGCATGTCCTGCGTTAGTGTGAGAACAATGTACTGTTACTATGTATAAGTGTGTATGTGTGAGTTATATATAGTTAATTTAGGCGCTGTCGTATATAGCAGGTTAGGCAGGGGAAACTTGGGAACCTAGTGTTAAGACATTTCTTTCCCATTAAAAGGAACGGAAGTGCCGTTCCCCACTTACCGCCGAATAATATAGTTAGTTTTAATATAAGAAATTTTAATTTATCTGTTAAATTAATTTAATGCAAAATATCACTTATAATAAATTATGAAATGGTAATTTTTATCTAATAATAGTTTGAATATAATTATTATAAATAAATTGCGCTCTTTAAATACTTTATAATTGATATATTGAATTAAATCAATTATAAATTATTTATAGATCGAAATTTATTTAATAGACGATAGTATATTCTGTGTGATTGTAATAGGCATTCTTGGTGTTAATTATGAAATTGTATTCAATTCCAACTTTCTAAGTCCAGAATCTTCATATGTTCGTTGTCTATAAGTCAATAAGTAACGGACAAACAGACTTTTTTATATACATATACTATATAAACAAAACCAACCAAAGTCGCTGAAAAAAATAGTCGCAATCAAAACTAGCCCAGTGTGTTTCCAAATGATCACAAACGCTCGTGTAGGTGGCGATTGACATAAAGGAGGCTCCGTAAATCGTAGGGTCCGGATCGTTCGAGCGCTTACGCTTACGCTTAAAGCTATTTATTGGCACGTACAGGATACGCAAAAATTCCAATAAAAAGTCACCCGCTCTTTGGAATGCAGATTGAAAAGAATAATGTTTAATTTGCACGATCAATGGCCTGACTGATTTATTTTTTTGGTATAGCATTAGTATTTTGTATTTGTAATTGTTAGTTGTTTTGGAGTTTGGATTTGGATTTAGATGGGTGTTAGGTTCGAATTATTATGGCTTTAAAGTCAATTATTAAAATGATGTGAATGAATCGATAAAAGGAGTAAGTAATATTATAGTTTTTTTTAATCTTCACGCTATATCCAAAACACAACAGGGTAGGCAAAGGAAACCTAGAGTTAGGACACTCCATTGCCCATTTTTCATTCACTATATTAAAAATATTAATAATTATGATTATTTCAGAACCATTTACATCATACAAAATATAGAAAAAGTATCCAAATGTTTTTTAACAAATAATTAAAATGCATAGGAACTTATATAATATATTCAAATCAATTCTACAGCAAGCATTTTTGTCTAAAGTCTCGTTCAACAACAGGGGCTGTGCGGTTACAACAGTTAAAAGTAAGAGACGCCACGTGAGTTAGCTACAATTTATATGTAAATCAGACGCGGGACAATGTAGTACAGGAGGCACCTGCAAATATATGACAAATAAAGATACATTAATTTAATTCTTTTCACATAATTATTATTTGTCAGTAAAATAGTATTAAATCATTAAAATATTTTAAAACTATATCCCCTTGCCTTTGAAGATTTGGCAATGCATGGGAAAGAGAGCGTCTTAACTCTAGGATACCTATCTACCTTGGCTATTTGCGGAAAAAAAATCAGTTTTTAAAAATACGAATTAGCAATTTGTTTCCATTTGGCTATGTAAATATCTTGTATTTCACATATTTTCATAATTGATTATATTATCATAATTAGTAATAGCCGTCGTTGCGTTGTACTGAGCACATGACGGTCGTTGACTCGATTTCCACTCATGGAAATATATCATTTTTCTTTCCTTGGTCTGGTAACAAAACACCTTACTCTGTTATAAATAAAATACAGCTTGAATTATAGAAAAAGACAAAAGTAATTCATATGGAATTGGTTTTATTAATTTAAATAAGAATTATTTAAGTAGTGATTATAAAATTAACAATAACTCTTAATTATTATTTTTCAAATAAAATTTGGAAATGTAACATCACTTTCGGCCCCTAGTCTAAAAATGCGAGTCGCGTCAGTCTCCCGAGACGAATCTAATTGCATTTTGCTGAGGTGAGCTCTGCACACTTCAGTTACTTTTTACTGCCATCTGCGCCAGATAATCAGATAATTTTGGGTGTGTGCGAACGTTTAAATGCTTGCAACCTTTGTATTACATTGTTAGAATTAATACATAATAATTATTAAGTTTGATATTAAGATTTGAGCCCAATTTTGAGACATCGTTCGTATCGAGGAATGGAGAACGACGGCGGTTTACTTTAAATGAATAGAGTGGTTTTGGTAGAGTGAGCAAAGAATTTCATTCCCCATTTTTCATTCCCCAGATAGAAATTAAACCCGCAACCATAGCGTTTACGCTGTCCGGCTGCACCACAACGGTCTCAATACTGAATTGAGACGTTAAGCTTAGAATATTAATCACCTATTCCTCTAACATTAATGGATGTAGAAGTTGGCAAAAGTATTATTTAAGATGCACTGTCTATTGTTATTAATCATGTTCGTATATTCTCTATTCTTATTGTTATTTTTTGTTTTTGCTTTTAAATTATAATTATTATTATCTAGTTTAAAGTATAAGTTAAGTTAATTAGGCAACGCAACTTAATGTGTTACCAAAGTTATGTTTTTGTATAATCTTAGTGCATGAATTAATGTAATAATTATTTTGTGCAAATAAATATACATATAAATTAAATAGCTGTTATCAAATATTAAACTTAGATATGTTCAGGTAGCCTCTGATTCCCATGCTCTGTCTAATTTTTGAAACATTATCGCTTTATCTTGTTACCATAGCAGGAATATGAAAATATATAGTTCATAATCCCGATTGGGAATCCAACCTACAGCCCGAATACTTACATGTGAATACATAATTTCCGTAAACAAAACATATAACAAAAAGATACCCCAATTATACATGTTAAATATATTTATATACATCTACACATTTCATATGAACCCAGATAGTTTGTTCAAACAAAAACTATGTCAAAGTGATGTAGCAAGGACATGCGGGTTTCGGGATTACGCGGCTAAGCGGCTAGTTCTGACACATGCCACCTGGTATTACCCGGCATTACAACGACATGGGGCCGATATGACACATCCGATAAATAATACGCAACCGCCCCTTAAACTATAATATGTTGATGTTCGTGTAATACTATATTTTAGACTAATGATACATAGAATTCAAAAAGTTTGGCCGTTTTGGTCAGTTTAATTCTTTTTATTTTTTCTCAGGCCGTAATGGTGCAGTGGAACAACCACAAGGAAAACGGGGAAATTCCCACTCGGAGAACAGGAATCGACCCCACAAAAACTCATCGAAACCACAATTAATGATATTCATGTCTTTGCTAGGACTTCTCTCTCTCTCTCTCTTCTTCTCGACTCTCTTTCTGACACTCAACACGCATTGTCTTGAAAATTAGGCAATACATGACAAGCGGAGAGATCTATCCAACTAACCTATATACCTATCAATATATTTCATCAAAATAATAATAGATCTCGTCAATTTTATTAAACAACCACTTAAAATAATGACAATCTTCCCCAAGACCAAATCATAAACTATATAAGCCAAAATCATCTAAAAACATGAAGTTTCACAATAAAATAATAATAGTACAGTATTTCTCCTTTCCCCACAGCTACCTTTCATCGGTTCAATAACAATCGTTCATAAAAATGTCATCTTTCCAACAATAACATGTCAGTATGGCACTTGAAATAGAAATATATCCGGTAGCGGTAGTGGACGGTGTAATTCAATTTGGTAAATTAGATTTTCTCTACCTGCATCGCCCTCTAATGTCATATACCGAGATGGCCAATATTGGCACCAACTTTAGAAGTTTGTTCACAATTCTTATATTTCTATTTCATGAGTTTATTTAATATTTTTTTTTTCTTCAACTACGCGCGGAACTCAACGCCGCGCTTTGCCTTGCCTTGCCTTATTGCCAGAGCGAGAAAATATTAAATATTTCATTTTCTCGGGTGGGAATCGAACCCAAAACCTGCGGCGTTTACAGTCGCAAGCTAGTGCCCCCGTGCCACAACTGGCCTCAATATATGACACATACTAAACTTCTAAGGTTACTTTGACCAGTTAAAAAATTGTACCATTAGTTCCTGAGATTATCGATTTCAACCAAACAAACTCTTCTGCTTTATTATATTAAGTATAGAAGTAGGTATAAATTTATTAGTACATATAATATTTAAAATAATTTTATTCTATTAAAAGAATGACTTATCACAAAATTAAGTTTTCTTTATTCTTTTACTATAAAATGGTGATGACGTGATGTCAGTACAACTTAAAAGATACGAAACCGTCGCTTTTACAAGTGACGACTCGCACAATTTTTAGTACCTACCAATAGTTTAGGATTTTGTCAAAAGTAAAATTAAACAAGTGCACCAATAAAATAACTTGATAATCGATAAACATGTTTTAAGTAGATTATATTTTTCCAATGAATAATAAATAGATAAGATAAATAGATAAAATAAGATTTTATTGATTAAAAAATAAAACCCGACTGTAAGCTTAGATTCATATTATGAAAACATAGGTTTAACAAATATTAAAATCTGTTTTTCATCCTCCCTCCAGATGCCTCCAGAATTCAGCGGTAAGTCTGAAACGAAAATATCTTAATGGGAACGGATTACCTTAACATTAGGTTCCCAGGTTCCCTCTACCTATCCTAACTTAAGCTAAAAAAAAGATTAAAAATCGTATCGTACACGTCCAAACAAAGACAAGACGGTCACTGGCGCATTTCTAAATCAAAACACGGCCCGTTACCCCCGAGAGTGACTTGCGGAAAATTGGAAAGCGAAACAAGGTGAAAAATATTATTAAGTGGAACGACGACGGTCGCTCACCGCTCACCGCTGGGCCTGGGGACCTGGCGAGATATTGTTTACTGTTTTAACTAACTTTGGTGGAGTCGGTGAAAGTTTAAGGGTTTTTTTCTTATTTAAGTGTAGTTATATAGTTTAAGTATTTTACTAGCTAAAAAGAGGTAAGGAGGAGAGTAAGGTACGTGGAAGAAATCTTGTGTTCAGGCACTTCCTTCTCATCTTTCCGCTAAACTTCCTCGCGCGGAAGTCGAACCCTTAACTTGCGTGCTTACAGTCAGGCGCTGTCTCACTGTGAAATACAGGATTGTAATATTTATTATCCTCTGTCTACGCTTTTTTTCTTTTAGAAATATAAAGATGCGTTTTAATTAGCTTATTTATTTACATTCCCAAAAAACAGTTTCTAGTATAAGTATATAGACTTCTAATACTTTTTAGAAAACGAACGTAGCGGGATTTGAACCCGCGCCGCGGCGAAATAAGTTGTAACAAGCATATAAGAATTTCGATATAGCTTAATGAGAACGTATGGTTTAGTGGTCAGAGCGCTTGGATAGTTTCCAAGAGGCGGGGATTCAAATATCGTTACGTCCATATTTAATATATTTTCAAAAAAACTATTTTTCTAAGTGTAGAATAATACCTTAAAAATCTTTAAAATATACACACAATCTCCGAACACACTACAAAAAGGTAAGGCTTTATACAAAATTTACCTTCGAATCCATTTCCTCCCAACCATAGAGAGGTACATCCATTCATTGACAGTCGATTGGGCCTACAAATCGCTTTGCGGCGCCTTTACGACGGCCTTTTAGCCCTCTCTTATACAGTACCTTGTAGAAGCTTAAAAATGTTCTGTTAACTTTACCTACATATATGTGAGTTAGGGTAGTCCAATAGATTATTAGAGGTTTTGTTAAAATGGTTTTTGTATGACACCATTATAATTATATTTATTTTTTATTTTGATTGCTAGGAAACAGATATTTTAGTAAATTATTGAATTAATATTTAATAATTGAAATTTTTGCAAAAATCTAATCTCCACAGATTATACACACACAGATCTTAATAACAAACTTATTTATGCAAATACAAATAGTCTAGAATATGAAAGTGAGAATAGTATAAACTAGTAAAAAATGCAGAAAAACAATGCAAGTTAAAAAAATGGAAAAATATAAAAAATTGCGTAAAGCAAAATGCCTGATTGGTGACTCTAAAATGAAATATGATGTGAAGTGAAGAAAGTTCTGTTCAGTCACTACATTTTCTCTCCCTATTCTAAATTACGCATAAAAAGTAAAAATAAAACACCAAATATATCAATCAATACAAACCTAACTCATTAGTCAGCTATAAAAGCATATCCTCGGAGTTAGAGAAAAGTTTCGAACAGTTAATCTTGGCCGCAACATTTGCCGCGGTTAGTTTTCTTTCATCGTTCCGTGCAGGTTTCACGCTCGACCGGACCACCTCGATAGGTGAACTCTATGGCCTGCCACTTCCTGATAGCGCCAATTACGGACGGACGACGGGATCTTTGTATGGATATGCGGGATACCCTACTATATGCGGGAAGAAGCGTGAAGCAGTCAATGATTTTCGGTTATTCTCGAATATGGCAGATAAGGGGAAGGAAATCTAGAATTTTTGGGACATTGTGTGTCGTATCGGACAAATTTAACATCGCAATTTATCCACTAGAGCGAGTTAATAAAAATAATTGATATATAATCCTTCCGTCTATTCGCCAGAAAATAGGTAACGAAAGAGTTTTAATGGATAAGGAATGGGTTAACACTACATTCCCAGGTTCCCTCTGACTATCCTACTATATGGAATACAGCGTGCAGCTAAAAAAAAATTAAACTAATACTTTCATATAACAGTTGAAGATACAAGGTATTTTAAAAATATTTATTCCTACACATGTCCATAAAATGTTAACATCACAACTCGGATAATAGCCGGTCAGTCCCTTAGACATTGTTACTTGGGTAGGTTTACCTTTTGTACAATTTATATATTATATAGATCTCTATTTCTTTTTCAGCTTCATGCATTACTTCACATATAACAGGGTAGGCAAAGTCAGTCATTTACAATCAGACCCTGAACCATGCTAAATTAAAAAAATACAATGCAAAAATGTATTTAAGGCTGAAATTTAAACTTAAATAACCAAAAACAATTAATATGTATATATCTAGAAACAATACTCAATATAAATAAACAAAAGTTCTGTAACAAGTCCAAAAAGAAAATCTCAATCAACGTCCGATCGTGATGGATGAATTCGATTTGAAAAACAATTAGTTTTTTCCAATCGTTAAAGAATCCTTGTTCATAAGGTAGAAAGAAATAAGTATTAAGAAATACATTAATAACAATTATTGGGAACACTGAAGGTGTTAGGCCAACGATTAAAAAATCGGGGAAACAGAAAGTGAAAGTATCTTAATAAGAATGAAGTGTCTTAACTCTAGGTTCCCAGGTTCCCTCTCCCTAAAAAGACCAATTAATAAATTCTATCTCAATAAAGAAAACATAAACAATGATATACAAGAAAAACGTATTTCCACACTGCAAGTATCGACGAGTAACCGATACTGATAGCAAGTGTAACGCGACACTACCAAACCTTTTAGCCAACCAAACAGTACAGGTGCTTACGTGGTTATTATTTGTGAAATAAACACTACCATTTTCTCTTTCTTGCAAGATTGATTTTCTTTTATTGGTTCAGATTACTTTTTTTCTTTCTTCTTATGTATGTATTTTCTTGTTGTTTTTCTTTTGTTTTTTGTAATGGATGTTAGTAAATATAAATGTAAAATATCGAAAAAAGATTGTGAAAGTATATTTTTTCAATTGTTTTAATAAATAATTTTTTGGGCTCCATGCGTACTTTGGGGAATTTTCTCACCTTGATGACAAGTCAATAATGTTTTAAGAATCGGATGGTAAGTGCGGAACAGACAGTTTTGATACTAAGTTCGTTTTGTTTATCCTGCGATGCGGGAAAAGCGTCATTTTTTTGGGCAGTTTCAAATTTGTGGATGAGTAGAAGATATACCAAATTAACTACCAATTTATATTTATTAAGATATTTTAAATTACGTAACTCAACGTCGCATTTATCGACAAGAAAAATCTAATTTAAATATAATAATTCGTCTCAATGGAATCGAATCTTCAGTTTCGAACTGAACACAAATCGAATACCACTAAAACCTACGACTCCAGTAAAAATCTAGAATAAAATAAAAACGCTACCTAAAAGCTCGGAGTAAAAGCTTAAGTGGTCATAGATTACCTGCTGCTACGTGCCCAGGCCGCCGCACCTATACTTAACGGGAAACATCAAATGGCGGTGAAATTGAAAGAAATTGCCCTAAAAATTGCTCTCGTGTTACGGCACTTAAACAATCCTCTTGGAAATCCTTTAAACGTTTATATTGAAAAGTGAAATTGTCACAGCTATTTGTGTGAATTTTCACATGGTAGTCCTTAGTCCCAAGATTTTTTCAATTCAGAATGTATTTGAATTTATGGGAGGTTAGATTTTTTTATTTTGACATGTTATGTACGTAATGTTCTGTAATTGTAATAATAATTAATAATAATGTTCTGTAATTGTAATAATAACTTTACTAATATAAAGATTAATTATGCAGGTTCGCGCCGTAACCTGTTTATAGCAGAATACGAAGAAAACCTGGTGGCATAACTCACCGCCACTTTAAGTCTACTTACCAGAGCAAGTAGTCAATCAATGTCGCAATATTAGACAGAAACTAAAGAGCGGAATATCTTGAAAATAATATCTTTGTTCATACTCTGCTTAGGAAGGCAAGAAAAACTGTTTCTATTGATAAGTGTAATTTTGAGACTATTTCCTTTTGTTTTTTTTTCAGCGTAACGCTGTATCTCGCATACAGCAGCGTAGGCAGAGGGGACCTAGTGTTCTCCGTTCCCTCTTTTAGGCCGAATTCTGAAGGCAGTGCGTGTTGAGTGGCGGAACTAATCGCCGCGCTTTGCCTCGACATCAGAGCGAAGAAAATGGAATAACGATATATTTTATTTCCTCGAATGGAAATGGAACCCATAACCTGTCGTGTCTAGAGTCATACTTGGTGCCCTGCGCCACAACTGGCCTCTATTTTACTTTTAATTTCACTTATTAAAAGATTATAAAGGGTTCTTCTTATAAATTTTAATTTATATTTATAGCTATGAATTATACATTCTAAAA
Source organism: Heliconius melpomene melpomene (assembly GCA_000313835.2). NCBI lineage: Eukaryota > Metazoa > Arthropoda > Insecta > Lepidoptera > Nymphalidae > Heliconius > Heliconius melpomene. Next base: position 16,737 of record HE671054.1, read on the forward strand.
TAAAAAGAATTTTCTTAATGTCATTTTGGATAAAAAAAACGTCCCTTTCAGACAAATTAAAAAAGCTTTGTCTAATACCTATAAAAGCTCAACAAGAATAACCACACAATTGAAACCCCATTCACAGCAGGTGATTTTATATTTATTTGCACTTTTGTTAAGAAAACTTGAATTTTATATAATAATATTAAGACGTGGTGGGGATGGGGGGTGGTAGCTACCCTCTTCTGTAGGAAATATCTGACGGTTGGTGACGTTTAATCTTGCGTAGCGGCCGCGTAGGTATCACTCGGCGGGCGATTCGAGTGATGTATTGATTCGATAGTTTGTAATTAATTGCAAAGGTATTTTTTTCATATTTCAATTGGTGATATTTTTTTTGAGGAAGCTAATTTTATATACTAAGAGCACTTTGGTGTATAATACTAGATGACTACAAAGTATGTCTCAATTACAGCTTTTACATTTTCATTTTACAAAAGGTATCAATAATAAAAGATCAAATAAAAGAAATGTCAAATATCTTTTATACGTAAACAGACAAAAATAAAATAGGTCATAAAAAATTGCATACATATGTATGTAATAGTGTACAAAATAATTTAATGAAAATTCACACAAAACTATGAATAATATTTATAGATTTTGCTATTTCTGTATTTAATGTCCAATCATATTATTTAAAAGAAACATCTGTAAGCATGCAATGTAAGTGTTTTAACTAAATTGCTAAGAACGCATTTGTGCAATCATTTTCAATTATTATTTTGTAGTGTATCAATATTACTTTTTATATAAAATTAAAATAGATGAATTTTAGTCTCATAGTAAAAGAACCTCTCTATATTCTAGCCCACAACACATATTATTTTTTTTGTTTAGACTTATATTCATCTAAGTAAATTAAATATTTAGAAAATGCCCCTCGAAATGACTCTCCTCTCCTCGAATGAATAAAACATCTAAAAATTAATTAGACTATCGATATCAACTACACCACATCACTATCCACGCGTCTGCAGAAATTCAATTAACATTACCTCCAGTCGCGTGCACCTTTATTTCCGTTCGGAGTCACTTACTTACCCTCTTCCCCTCCCTATTTGGGGGGGCAGCAAGACGTAATGAGGTCCGGTGATCGTTTAGTTTGTACGTAATGGCTTACGTGAGCTTGGGACAGTTTGTGGCTTAAAATACTTGCTATTTGGTTGATTTTATTAGGCGTTTTGGTAAGTTGTATGTTACGTATGAAGGGATTGATTATAATGTTGCTAAATTTATTTAGTACCTATATATTTAAATAATATATAAGCTTCACGCTGTATCCCGCACACAGCAGAGTAAGCAGAGGGAACGTAGTGTTAGGACACTCCGTTCCCCACTTTCCGCCGAATTCTGTTAACTATGCCTGATAAAAATCAGCTTCACTCCGTATACAGCACACAGTGAAATGAAAATAATAAATTTTTAGTTCCTCGCGTGGGAATCGAATCCACAACCTGTCGCGTTTACGCGTCACACCCTTGTTTCCCTGCGCTACGACTGTATTATATTATTTTTATATAATGATCCCCCTATATATGATTTGAACCTCGCACCGTCAGCATCAGCTAAAATCCTACACGTATAGTAATGCAAAGCTTATCAAAATCTAAATCTCCGGCACTATCGACCCCACGATCACCTCCACCGTACGGGTATCTTCGCAATCATCGCGGAACATTCGTCTTAGTCAGGGCTAGACGCACCTATTTTGTTTTTGTATTTGGTGTTTTTGTTATATGATAAATATTTTATTGTTTAACTTTAGTGGTACATTGTTCTTTTTTAAATGTAAATTTTTTAAATACGTATCTTTTATAAGTTCTTTTTATATCGCACCAATAAGCAACTCTTTTTTTTATATCTCACCCTGTATCCCGCGTATAGCAGAATAGGCAGAAGGATCCTGGATACGTAGTATTAGAACACTCCGTTCCCACAAAGCCACTTCCGTTCCCTACTTTCCGGCGCATTCTTGAGGCATTCCGTGTTGAGTCGAAATTCAACGTCACACTTAGTCCTTACCAGAGTGAAGAAATGAATTTAGTATTTCTTTTCTTCGAATGGAAATCGAACCCACAACCGTTTATATCTGCCAAGGCCACATACCACTATTTATTTTAATATATTTTTATTAATTACTCACAAATAATACTTTATAAATATTTTAAAATAATAATAAATACTGAATACAATTCCTTCTGCCTTTTTAAAGCTACGAATGCTCATGTAAATAGAACCATTTTGAAGTTAATATTTTCTAGCAAAGGTGAATGCGGGTTATAAAACTATCCTGAAGACACCATTCATCTTGCGGACTCGACCGGGAAAACTTTGCTCTGATTTCACGCAGATGCGTTCTAGTGATGTACCCTAGGTTCTATAAAGAAAAACAATATTATCTCATTTACTTATGTATATTAGATAATTTTGTTTTTCTATTATAAATGAATTAATAACAAAAAATATATATGAGGCCAGGCCGTCGTGATGCAGCGGCACAGCCTCTGATTGTAACTCTGGCTGTGACGGTTGTAGATTTGATTACTACTTTGACAGCAAGAGAAAGTCAGTTAACAGATAGTGTCTCGAAAATGGGGCGTACCATCACTAGATCCACTCTACCTATCCTGCTATATGTAGAAAAAAATGTGAAGCCAAACAATAATGTAAATATTTACACAACTGAGAATGGAACCCAAGACCACCTTGTGTACAGCTACAGAAGTAACTACACCGCGATATTAAACAACAATTTTTGATATATTTTCATATAATATTTTCAATGTAAAATAAAAGGGCAACACTATTCCAAGCTGCTGACAAATAGCCCGCAGTCAGTGGACCCGAGTGGCTTCGGTGTGTCTAAACACGCAATTTCACTCTCATTCCCGTAACTAATGTACCGGACCATGTGTCATTTGTACTTGTTACGATATTTCACGTTGTATTGGGAAATATGAAGGATAAATCGTGTAGATTTAGGTTTATTGATATAATAGAATGGTTGTTTAAATATTTGATTTTGACTATTGAAATGTAAACAGTATGTAGAAAAATAGTAATTTATTTCTATTTCTCTTTCTTTTTTTATGAGGTAAGTTGAAAATAACTATTATTTTGAGAAATTTTATAAAATGCTATATTATAAAAAAATTGTATAAATTTAAAAAAAACTGACATTAAAAAATAATATAATTTTTAACACTTAATAACAACTTTTCATCAAATAAAGTATGAAAAAATCCATAATGGAACACCTTAATCTTACAGACTCCCGTTGCAGAATGATGAGATTCTGTGATATTAATTAGTGTAATCGGAGACGTTTCAGACGAACAGTGAAATACGTTGCGTTTTTGATAAGCGGTTTCTGAACTTAAAATGGCAGAGTTGTTCTCTATTTGGGTTTTTTTAAATCATCATGGTGTATTCCTCATATAGGAAGGTGGATGGAAGGAACCATTAGGTTCCTTAGGCTAAGACAGTCAGTCTCTTTCGACTCTATTTTCGAGACATTGTATGTTGAGTGGCGAAATTCGAATTTAAAATCTCTAATTATCAAAACGTCTTCATTTTTTGTCGGTAATGGCGAGCACGACATATAATTCAATGTTGAACTTATCTCATTTCACATTATTTTTTTTCATGAGATATTAAAATACATTAAACGCATTAGTACGACCACAAAAATCGCAACGATACCTCCCTCCATCTCGAACTCCCTACACGTCTGACGGCAGCAGATTTCTGAGCGCAACGCAGTCGGACTGCTCTTAATTAATTGGCTTGCATTCGTTTGCATGAATTAGCCAGGTATTTTGAACCCCCAAGCAATTTTTAACCACCCCTTGCAATCTGGGGAAGGGATGAAAGGTAATCGAATCATTACTGCCTTAAGGTATTTTACTTTTAGAGTTTAAAAGAACCCTTTTAAACGGAGTGTGATGTTTTAAGAAATCTTTTAGACTATTTCGAATATTAGTCATTTCTAAATATTTATCGCTAATAATAAGGTTGCTTTTGCATACGATCACTATGCGCATTTTTTCTTAAAAAACCTAAAAACGTGCAAATAGTACGCAAAGAATAAAACGGAAACGGACAAGTGATAAGTAAAGTGAAGAAAATGAGAAATGAACCAAATTAGTGGCAGAATGGTATTGTAGAGATGATAAAAAAGTAAGGGTAGAAAAATTAAACGATGGGAAAACAACATTAAAAAGGAAAACTGGTCCAGATTACGATATTATGAATAGATAGAGATAGGCATAAATAGAGTTCTTTAGAGGAGTCCATTGTCAAAATACAAACTGTCACAGAAGTTCAGAACAAATAACTCTGGTCCTTCATATGAAATTAAGAATATTTCTCTCCATAATCGTTAATTCTCTTAACAAAATAAATAAAATAAAATATAAACAGAAGAGTTTACTTGGTAGCAAGCAAACAAGCGCCGCCGCAAGTCGGGGCGGATCAGGTGGACCGGATTATTCCGGTTCAGGGCGGGCCGAACCGGATCAAACACGATTTTAGACTTACGCCGCAAGCGAGCTTATACGTAGGATAATGGATAGGATGAAAGGGTGAACGCTGGGTGTTTAAAGAATGATTAAAAACAATACTTGTTATCAATTAAGAGTTGGAGTTGATGAGGAGTCAGTATTTGTACGAAAATGGTGAATACGTTACCGCTACCAATATGAGATACCTATACGAGAGCTATGGATTTTTCACTTTCGCATATACCCTCTTAAGATATGTTAAGCTACACAACAAATAGACGTCATATTATGTGTATTAAATCGTCGTGGGGTAGTGGCACTGCATCTGAAAACGCAACGGTTTGATTTCACTTATAGGGGACGACAGTTTTTCATAGCCTCGCCTATGGTTAAAAAATTGATCGTTGATTAGAAAAGTCCGTTTCCATTAAGACACTTCTATACTTTCAGTCCAATTCTAGTAATACTGTGCATTAAGCAATTACCTGGCCAGCATGAGGAAATGAAAATATTAAATATTTCATTTCCGAGAGAGAGAGAGAAGCGACCCTACAGTCACGTCCACTTTCAGACGCTGTGCACTGCACCAACGGCCTCGACATACTCATGTAAATATGTTTCAATATACCCTGAAATCCTATACTAAAATATAAATATAATTTTCTAAATTGTTACAGTGGAGTACATTTTCTTACTTGTATCAGTCAGTGCCCGCGGGGGGCTGTCACAAGTTGCGGAAGTTGCTGTGAAAATTTTCCTATCGCCGCCGGATTAACACCTGCACCGCGGCCCAAGTTTCGCTTTTGTCTTTTTGTTTCAATCTATCATTTTGTTACTAGCGTGTATATATAGATTTAAGGATATTTTTAAATACTACATTTTATATATAGATAGAGAGTGAACATGAACGTAGGCTTCCAACTCACCCCAGGATTTTGACAAAGAAAAAATCTAAGCTAAGCAATTTAACTTAACTAGGTTCCCTCTTCCTATGTGCCTACACCCCATTATGTGCGGGTTACAGCGTGAAGCTGATTGGATTTTCTATTTTATTAATTTGATTTAATAAAAATATTGTAGTTGTGAGTTTGATTCTCAATTGAGGGACTGGGGTATTATCCTTGCTCTGGTAACTAAATGTTCGGAAAATAATGGGTAATGGAGTGTCTCAATACTAAATCATACCTTTATATTTTCTATTATAAGCGGGATACAGCTTGAAGCTAATGAAAAAAGAAATTAAAAAAAGAAATCAAATACTAGCTATGTACTAGCTAAGTGGGTAACAGAGTATGTACCTTCTTTATTAAATTTTAAAATTTCATACACCTGCCCCAACACCAACAAACACCTAAATCAAAACAAAAACATAAATCCCACAAAGTACTTACATACAAAGTCCATGTAAAAACACCGAAAGCCAAAATTTGTATTCAAAAAGTTAGTGAAAATTTGACAAGAAAATTCTTCGGAAGACATCCTAAATGTGGTGAGGTAATGACGTCGCCCAACTTTCCGCGTGACTTTGCAAATTGAAATTATTTTTTCATTAAAATTGGTAACTTTCAAAAGTTCAGGTGAACTTCTTAAGTACCAAATTCACCGCAGTTGTAAGTTAAACGATTCTTTTCAAGTACTACGCATGCCTGAACTTTAATCGAGCTTGGTGTTATATTTAACCGACTTGAACGGGAAGATAGTAAAGTACTTTGGTATTTTGTTTTATCTGGACCCATGTTCAAAGACGATTTTGGCCAAAAATAAAAAAAAACATAGCGAGGTATAGAGAATAATTAATAATTAATGAGAATAACACTTTCATACAGATCCTAAACATCTATCTCCTAACATTATCATGGATTCCATTAACAGACACATCCAACCCTCGCTTCGCTCCAAAGCTCTGCAGGTGAGCCGGGATTAGGGGATCGGTCTTCGTAATGACATATCATTGGGTTGAACGCCATCGACAGGTGTCGCTATGCTTGAGACCAACAGACCAAATGAGATTTGTACAGGGCTTTTATGTAGTAAGATAATAAATATTATTTCAGTTTTAGGCAAAGTTGCAAATTTAAAATATAAAAGAGTTGAGTAAAGTGTCATATAATTATAATCCTTTATTGATATGAAAATTTCTTTAATTTAAAAGAGTAAGTATTTTCTAAGTAAATTAGATTTCGTCATTTATTTTTTTACTAAAGCAGAAAAAATAAGCATCACAGCCTAATTTAAATTCCTTCAAAGCAGGATAAAAGAAGGAACCTAAGACTAAAAAACATCATTCTCCATTTTCTGCACAATTTTCGAGATATCACGTCTTGAGAAGCGGAACCCAACAATGTAATTTTCACATTTATAATGAGTAAGCTAATATTAAGAACAATAAACCACTCAATCTACTGCCTCGTTAGCGAGCGACAGGTACGGACAGAATAGCCAATTAATTTTATTTACGCCCGCCTTTTGTGTGATTTCAAATGTAACGATACGATTTACATATTTTTTTAGATAATTTATAATATTATTATTTTTTATTGTACTAAAATGTGCAAGAATATTCAGTTCCCAAAACTGGACTTATCTTTTTAAGTTATAAATATTTTGCATCATGTGGAAGTGGATGAGTTACAAATAGGGGATAAGAACATATAACAATTTAAATGGGATTGTACACGCAAAATTTTATGATAATTTATTATTTTCTAAAAAGACTATGAGGCCTTCTTATAATTTTAACTTTATCATTTATTTGTAATATTGCTATTTTATTTAGTTAGGTGATGTATATGTTAAAGTAAAAAACATCGAATTTGCTACTCCTTTAGGTACATTTAAGACTACCGATCTCTGCACGACTCGAATCGATATCGCATCTAAGTCGTCACGTCTAAACGTCTTATTTGTTCACGGCAATCGCGACAGGAATTTTAAAAGGATACAGAAAATTCTTAACTTTGTTAAGTTTAGTAAAGATTGTAAATAGCTCTGTTTGGTTAATTATTCACTTCTCCACCTCCCCTACCGAATAGTAGACGGTGTAATTAACGGGACCGTCTTCAATGTTTATCTTGACCCTATCTTTCGTTTAGGCAGTCGCGGCGCAGTGGCAGTGTTTGACTGTGAAAGGTTGCGGATTCGATGGCCACTCGCGGGAGTACCATACATACACAAAAAAAAATTGTGTTTCAAAATTTAGGTGGTGTGTAGGGAACAGAGTCATAACATTAGGTTCCCTATGCCTAAATTGTTTGAAGCTATTTTTCTATTGCTCAATTTTGGATAAAGAAAATTTTATAATTTATTAATTTTTTCCAAAGGGTTAATTAAGAAAGTTACAATTGCAAAAATGAGTTTAGTCCATGTAGTGGAAATAATTAAAGGTAGAATTTTATGTGTTAAGTCACGGAACCCATTATCTTGTTGCCAAAGAGAGTAAATCAAAATAAAATATTTCCCCGAGTGAAAATCGAAACCATAACCGTCGTATTAGCAGTCAAAAGTTGCCGCTTCACCTCGACTGCCTCAAAATTTTTTTCAAGAATTGAAGCCACGATCCTCCAACCACCACCCATTAGACCCTACTAAACCACATCAACGTATTAACAATCATTTATATTGAAAACATTGAAACAGAAATGCAAACGGTCCTAACAGAAGCACCTTAAAAACCGCTTAATAAAAACCCCTAGCGAAATTAATTCCACCCGAATCCGTCTCTTTGTGACAAAGAAAAATTGTAACGAATGGAGTGCCTAAAGCAACCTGCCAGGAGAAATGCTAAATGATAATATTGTAAATTGAACTTTAATAATTAAAATATAGGGTTGAAAACATGGTGGTGGTATTTGAAAGGTAATTTCGGTCTAAGATATAAGCGTCATGTTATTTTTTTTTTTTCAGCAATATAACCACCGTGATGGTGGTAATTTTTTTCCCAATTTCGAAGGAAGTTTAGTTAATAATTATAATAGACTAAGCTATTTTTAATAAAGTTTTATTTATTCTTTAATACTTTATTTGAAACTATGGTAGCGCAGTAGGGCACACGGTTGCCTCTGTTTGCCCTACTGTACTATATTTTTAATTATACAAATATATTGACATTATTTTTTTTAAATAAAACAACAAATAAAAAAGGTACATATATTCAAGCAATTTATTTAAACTTTTCGCATAAATTCAATACTTTGAGCCAACCCCAAAATGGAAAAGGTAAGTCAGTAGCTGTCATTAATATAGCCGGATGAGTAATGGCCCGTTGTAAACGCGTATAATGCCTTGTAACCCTGAATAGGCCGGTTTAAGGAATTCTCAATCGAATAATGGTTATCGTACCTGACATTTTTTCATAATAATTGATTTCTAGGAATTGATAATATGTATCCTAATTAGCATTTGCAGGGTATCCTCTTGAATCCTCTCAAGCGGCTCTTTCTGCTCGCATCTTTTCATAAGCAAGCTACTCGTACTCGTAGTAGGTCAATAGTAGTTTAGGCCATTGCAAAAATTTATAATTTTAAAGACATGCTCATTGTTTTTGTTTTATTCTTTATTCGCACAGTGGGAAAATGAAATTCATTATCTGTAGGTACTTCTGGAAACTCTCTTGGGCAAACATGTTATAGTAGAACTTTCTTCTTTAAAATTAATAAATAAGTACTTTAAGTGCATTGAGTGGAGTAACTCAACGGTTAAACAAGCGGTAAAATGAAATTAGTAATTCCTCCGATTGGGAATCGAACTCAAAACCATCGTAGATCCACTCAGGCTTATCTCACTACGCCACTATGGACTCTTAGAAATATTATTAAATAATAACTTTATTTTTAGTTACAGTATACATACGTACAAGCGCCAGTCGCATCACCTCTGGCGCTACGTGATTGACAGATGTTATTTTAATTTGTATCGCGCGATGTACCTGAGAGCCAATTGGCACAGTTGTTCAGTAGAAAATAAAATATAAATGTTTGTCATTTGTCATTTTTAAATTGTTGTATTTGTTTAACTAATTACTGTGGCTTTTCTGATCTATTCTTCTAAAGTGTCACAACGCTACGTTTACTCTTTCTACCTCTGTTATAGACGACAAAAAACAAGAAGCTAAGTGAGGTACAAAGATATTTATGAAGTATTTTATTTGACTAGCTATGTATAATCCGTAGCTTCGCCATCGTGGTCTTTGGTCTAATGGAAAATTAAGAATTTAGTATTTTACGTGTCTTAAGTAAATCTGACCACAGATATAATGAATACTATCAAAAAGATTAACTTGATGTTCGCCTCCTCTCTTCTCCGAGAAAAGAAATATCTAATCTATCTTTAATTTGTTCCTGTTCCTAAAAATTCCCATCCACGTCCAAAAAAAATACAAACTCTTCAGTTTTATAATATTAGTATAGAAATATAGATTCTTCTATAATTATACAATTTCTATATTACACATTTGATGCACCTATTGTGATATTAATTTAATAAAATCTATGATTGCAATTTTAACATAATTTTTTAATAGCAAAAAAAACATACTAAATTTCGGTCACGAATAAGCAACTAAAACTCATATAAGTATTTTGTATAACAATATATTCGCTAAACTAATTTCAACTAAAAACGGTGTGAAACAGGAAAGCGCACGTACATATTTATGTGCCCGACTCCGCCCGGAAATTATTGTCACCATGGCATTGCATTGCATTTGCATTTCGCGCAACGAGTATTTTATGAACGCTGTTTAATTTCATTTGTTTATGATCTCAGCTCTATTATAGTAGTACCAAGTTGTTCCTTACTATGCTGTATTATAGCACAGTTGCTATAGTGTTTATTTAAATAAATATTTAACATAACTTCATTGGAAAATTTTAGAGAAGAATTAACTTTCAATTTTGAAAAAAGAAAAAAAATGAATCAACTGTATTTCTTAAATAAGGGAGGCAAAGGGACCCTAGAGGTCAGACGCCTGGAAAGTCACGTATCGCATTTTAGTAACGGGGCTTAACGCCGCACTTTGTCTTGTTCATAGATCGAGGAAATAATGAAAATTATTTTTTTCCCCTATGGAAATTGAACCCACAACGTCAAGTTCACAATTAAACGCCGTGCCGATGCACCACGACTGCCTTAGGTTTTATTATAAGACCAGAATATAGTATCTAATATTATAACTATAACATAGCATACCTTAGCCGTTTGTAATGACAGAAATAACATGAAACGCATATGGCACTCGCTAAGACAATAGCAATCTAAAACAATTAAATATACCTTGTGAAGCAGTAAGCTTTAGCTAACATGATGAGTCCTATACTACGGAACCTATTTCCGTTTTTTAATTACAAGAAAATTAATGGTCTTTTTATGATTTTTAAGTACATTATTAGCGGGAATCCGCTGGATGGCCGCAGGATCGGACAGAGTGGCGAGAATTAGGGGAGGCCTATGTCCAGCAGTGGACGTTGAAAGGCTGATGGATGGATGGATGGAAGTACATTATTTTTATTTGAGATTAAATTTTATAAAAAACGAGAATACATTTTAAATTTAACATCAGCTTAAGGCGAAAAAATTATAACTATACATACGAGTATATTAAAAAAGTACCTACACAGCTTGCATAAGCCGGAAACTTAATTATATAATTAAAACCCATGGACGTATTATGCTGAATTGGAAGTTGGAAGGAAGAAATCACAGAATAGGAGCGGCTTCAAATCTTTCTACGTACATAATTTATGTTTTTTACATTTACGTACACAATATACACCTAATTATTTATTTTATTCTGTTTTTATCATGGTTCATGAGATACAGCAAAGGCAAAAGGACAAACTGACAGACAAATAGACCCCTTAACAGACTCCCTTATGAGACCCTATAAATACAAATCAAAAGACCACCAACTCTCACTTATAGATTCCTTATACATACATATAAGAAAATAGAATAATATGATGCACATATGGCTCGCACAAAGACAATAGCTCTGATACAATTATAGGTGCATAGCATTTTACACACTTGACAGATGCACTAAATCTTTTGTTGGCTTCGAACCTGTTATCCATCATCATTATTAACGACACGTTCAATCGCCTGCGTAATTAGGTAGTGTCGTTCTTGACACTTTTTGTTTTACCTTAGCGCCGCTATGTATTGGCTGGTCAAGACTAAAGTGGGATAACTAAGGATTTTTGGATTATTGATATTATATTTTTATGAAACAGTTAACTGTTTAGGTGAACACGTATATAACCCTTCCTACGGGAAAAGGAATTTTAGAAAAATCTCCCATCTTTCGGGGGCACAATACATAAACAAATACATTTAGTCTAACCCAATTTTCAAAACATTTCTAATTGAGAGGTGGAACTCAACGATAACTATTACGACTTCGAATCAAATGACTTGGACCAAATTATTTAAATTTATAACATTTTAATATCGGTTGCAAATTTATGTTAATCTCTGAATTCAACAAAAAAAATTATGCAGAAATTATTTTATCAATTAAATTCTATTAAATTAATAAGGTGGTTAGGCCTCTTTGACTGTGTTCATTCTAACTTGGGAGCAAACGCCATTAGTCTACTCTAAGGAGATAAACAGTAAAACAGAAAACATAAATTATATGATTTATACTACCTCGGTAAGCTTTGTTAAATACTGACTACTATAGTTTTATTTGAGGCTGGCGTGGCGTAGTGGCACAGTGTGTAACTGTATGCACGGCAGTTGAGGGTTTGATACCCTGTCGGATAAATGCATTTATTTTTTTATTATTATTATTATTTATTTAATTTTATTTAAAATTTACATTTCCTAGCTCTGGTAACAAGACAAAGAGCATTAGGTACATTTATTTAAATTAAAATCACCTGAACAGAGTGTACAATGTAGAAGTGTGTTGACTGTAAAACCCTTCCCGTTGAAAATATCTTTATATACGCCCATGGGTATAGCGTCTGACAATGAACTCCTCGGTTGCGGGTTCAATTCCTACTCGGGGGAAGGAATTACCTGTTCTAATTTCACTTTGGCAACAAGATAAAGCCTTGGATCCGCCAATAAATACGCAATGTCCACGTACGTATCTGTTACCCAAGTTAAAAGCAAGCATTTATCCACTGAGCATCTAAGCACCTAACGAGCTACCTACGTATGATGAACGGGACTGAAATGAATCTTTTAATATTGCAACGAACCAGATCAAATATTGGTGGCACACGTAACAAAAGGTCGCTTTATTGAAATCCAACGTTCGGCGCGATCGTACCTAATAACGAATGTTCATTCGCATGGAGATAGACGTCGTAGAAAAACTTGAGTTTTAGTAAGGTTATTTTCTGGATGTAATGGTTTTAGGTTCAAATTTTGTTTGATTATGAATATTAAAAAAACAGCAGCTTTATGCTTTTTGCCGTTTAGCAGGGTGGGGAACCTAAACTAGTATTGGGAACCTAGTCCTAAGCTCTGTTATTTTTACTACACCCAATTTTTCAGTTAGACTTTACCAAACTAACTTTTACGACAAAAAATAAATGAGCAATAGATGACAGAATTTATTATATAAATATTCCCACGATTAAGTTTAGAATATATATATAACTATCGTGAGTTTTCAAGAATCTCTCAACTGAACTACGATATATCAAAAACTACTTCCTTACAAAATATATCAATTATGCTAAATCCTTCTCCATACTGATCTGTGCACTTTGTGTTAGAAAAAATATATGAGCAGCATCAGGAAATGAAACAAAGGTAGGTGCAGTGATTGTCAGATCAGATGACTTTTGAGATTAGTGTAGCTGCGATCCAGTCATATTGAAGATGGTTTTTCAATTTTTTTAAGGTTAATATTTCAAGACTTTTAAGATTTAATACTTTTTACTTTACGAAGTATAGAGATAAATGTTTTTTTAACATAATGCACGCATAGGAGGGTAGGCAGAGGGAACCTGGGAACCTAGTGTTAAGACACTCCGTTTCAGTTAAGACTCTTCCGTTCCCCACTTAGTGATAAGTACGTATTATATGATAATGTAAAATTAAAACACATAGGTATATTATTATTTAATCTTAATTTAGTAATTTTAGGATTTGAATGGGGAATGAATTATTTTCATTTCTTTACTCTCTGGTAAGAAAAGAAAGATTGGCGTTGATTTCTAGTACTCTATACGAAATATTTCTAGTGACAGTTCAATTCAACCCTAGGATTCCGTATTCACGACTTAAAACTTTCTATCCCACTGTATGCGGGATACAGCGTGAACGTAAAAAAAATTATAAATTAAAAACAACGTATAAAAGTTCAACCAGCTAACGTCTCTTAGGTTAGGTCCCCGTTAAATTAAATCCCAATATAGACAAAGCCCCATGCATTGTAACGTAATGTACAAACTTCCCAAGTTCCCAATATAAAAATCATGGGAACCTCCACAAGTTGCGCTATTGAATGAAATATTCATTAAAAGTGGATAAAGTTCCGGGTCAGGTGGAACTTTAAAAAGTTTTAAAATGTTCCAACTTTTATATTGCGGACCTTTATTGGGTATTCTTAATTATAATTTAAGTATCTCTTTGTTGATACGATTTTCATATTTGATGGTTTTTTTTTGTATTTCCTGAATTGTTTTTTTTTTGGTATTTAATTTCCTCTGTTGAATTTAGCTATGGAACACGCAATGTATTGAAAATTTAGTGAAAAGAAGGGAACCTAGTGTTTTAAGGTTCGCGTTTTTTTTAAAAAAACTTTTGTTTAAAAAGAACTATGATGGTTTGGTAAAATGCTTGGTTTAAACACAGCAAATATATTTTTTTAAACAATTGCTATATCATTTCAACAGGCATCATTACAAAAACAATATATTGAAATATAATATTTTCACATAGAATTTATATATTTTATTTTTATTATTTATATTTTAGACCACCACTAACATAATTTATCAATATTTGAGTCATTTGACATCGTGGTGACGGAGTAGAATAGAGTTTCCTTTGGTAAGGAAGTGCATTATTTTTGTTCCCTCACTCTAGCAAGACAATACGCGGTGTCGGGTTCCGCCAATTACCACCCAGTGTCAGTGCTGAACACTAGGTTCTCTCTTCCTACGCTAAAAATATATATGCTGCTAAAGTAAAGCTATTAAAATACATATTTTTTACTATGTAATCTGTGACTTTTGGACAAAAAAAGGCAAAACATTAACAAGACACCCAAAAACCATATTTATGAACGTATCAAGTTATTCATTATAAATATGAAATAATAATGTGTAACATGAAATATTCACAGAGCTGACGTGCCGGTGTTCGCGGCCGGCTTCTTTATGCATGAGAGCTCTTGTGATTCGGAACGCACGTCGCCAATATGTGCACATAGACTAATATATTAGATGTGACACTTAAAAAAATATAAAAAGGAGGTTCCCGTAGGCAAAGGGAACCTAGCCTAACCTTCCTTACGTGTCAATATTTTTTTAAAACATTGCGTATTGCGCTACCAGAGCAGAGAAATGAAAATAAAATAAATATAATCACTACCCTGAGTGGGAATCGAACCCACAATCATCGCATTTACTATTTCGTTCTACAGTCCCACTCGCCATTAATTTATATTGAGAACTAATTACCCCTGACTAGATCCGTAATGTAATATATTAGTTCACTATATTCTCTCTGCCTAAATTTAACTAGTTAAAATATACTTATGGACAATGCACAGAGATCATGGACTGTAAACACGACGATTGTGAGTTCGATTCCCAGTAAGGGGAACGAAAAAAATTTAAAAAAATAAATAAATCGAAAGCAGAAAGAGAAACAGAAATGCTTAATGGGAATTGAGTATTTTAACGCTTCCCTCAGCCTACCCTGCCACGTGCGGGATACAGCGTGAAAAAAAAAACGGGCAACAAAAATATATGAGTATATTCTTTGACCAACTGGCCAGTACAGTGTACCTCGGAACATTTACATTTATATTGGCCTGAGACGCCCGACGTAAGAAACGAACTCTTCACTGAAGAGCGTATCGATTCAATTAGATTGTATCCATCGACTATTGTTTTTGTTAAAGGTTGGTTCTGCTGATTAGGTTTATATATATATATTAGCTTCCTACATACAGTAGGGAACCTGGGAACCTAGTGTTAAGACCTCCGAAACATTGCATGTTTAGTGGCGGAACTTATCGCTTCGCTTTGTCTCGTGTGTCCCTGGAACTTTTAAGTTATAAGAAAATGTTACTTAGCCGCATTTCTATTAATTTGATAAGAAGCTTCGCTACTTACTTATTTGGCCCGCTTTTATTAAAGTAAAACGTCTGTAAACGAGAACAATGTGTTGTTTTCTTTAAATATGGCACTAACATACCGTAGTATTTTTTTATATACGCTAAGTTCTGCTAATACAGGCTAGTCAGAGGAAGCCTAGTGTTCAAGCACTCCCCACTCCTAACCTATTTTCGAGACAATGTTGATTTAGTGGCTGAACTCAACGCCGCGCCTTATCCTTTTACCAGAGCTATGTATATAAAAGAAAATACTTTATTCGCTAGAGGCAATCGAACTCACAACTTCTACAGTTACGCTGTCCTACTGCAGCACGACGGCCCCCAATATTTAATTTATTAATAATAAACATAAACAAAGACTTACCTGTTCCAATGTTACCAAATGTACTGAATAATTCAAACGGTAGCGCAAACTTCGCCCCTCAAATAATCTTAATTCCAACAACTCCGAAATTAACAGCCGTGAAAAGACGAACGAATGTTTCACTTTTGTTGAAACACCTAACTGAAAAGTGATTCAATTTTAAAATAATTATTATTTATTGAGAAGTGTAAAAAGCGAGGACGGTCGTGGTGCAGTAAACACTATAAGTTATGGGTTTGATTCCCATTCGAGGAAATGTAATATTTGATATTTTCATTTCCTTGACGACGCAAAGCGCGGCATTAAACTCCACCACTAAATGCCCTCTGAATTTGGTGGAAAATGGGGAACGGAAGTGTCTTAATAGAAACGGAGACTCTTGACACTACTATGCGGCTACAGCTTGAGCTAAAAAAAGTATAAGAGACCTTATGGCACAGCGTCACAACGCATAACAGTAAATGCAATGGTTGTGCGTTCGATTCTGACTCGAGTAAATCGAGAAATTTCGCCTTACTTCCTATATCTCGCATATACAGTGTAGAACTGAAAAAATAATATTATATTCCATACATACTAAGTAAAAATACATACCTTTGCTGGAATCCGCCTAAGCGCGATAACCTCGAGGTGGGATTACAGGAGCATGAGATACGAAGACATTGATTGATTCACCGGATTGCCAAGAATGTGATTCTTATATTTCTAAAATATTTCTACTTGCAGATAGATAGATTTTCAAAATGCTTTTGATTAATGATTTGAGTATTTCAGGGATTTTTTAGACGTCATTGTAGTTAATGATCTGACGGTACAAGTAGGTAGTTGTGGGTTCAATCTCCAATTGAATGTGTGATTGTGAGTGAAGAAGTCAGAGGGAACCTAGTATTTCGAAATTTCGTTCTCATTAAGACACTTCCGTTCCCCACTTGCTGCCAAATTCTGAAGTGATTAAGTGCTGAGTGACGGAACCTGTCACGTTGGAACCTTGTGCCCCTATATATTTTTTTTTACCTATAAACATTTATAAAACTCTTCCATTATTGTGCGACTAACAGACAACTCAGACGAAAAGTACTAGACTTGGTAAAAGAGGATTTCCTGAATCTTCTACGGGAACAGGAAAAGATGGTCTTTTTTATTTTACGTTTTAAGATCTACGCAAACGAAATAGATTTTATATAAATAAATGTTAAAATCCACCAATTAATACACCAAAATAAGCTAAAGCAACCCTCAAAGCGTAGAGCAATTTAACATAAACTGCGATAGGATTTTAAAATAAACCCCTTAAATTGGACGACTCACCTGACCGCGCCGTCATCCCTGGTAATGAACAAAAACAGTTAATCTGACGGCGTAAAGCCGAATATGTAAATACATGTCAAATGTATGGACTTTTGTATGTACTGTATGAGTATAGAAAATAGGTATTCGGATTTATTTTTGGTCTTTTTTTAGGGTTCTATAACTCACTGTTTCTATTTCCATGCAACGCCATGTTATTTAGGGAAAAGTTGAGGGTAGCAGGCCACGCGGTTGATCCGCCATGCGATTGATAGACCAAGTGAAAGGCTGTCCTCAATGAAATTCTCTACGAGTGCACCAGGCAGACAGTCAATCGCATAGAATGGCGTCGGACTGTGTGGCGCACCACCAACCTTTAATAAAGACGACCACGACCGCTCTGTCGTGGAGAAGAAGAAGAAGAACTCACTGTTACATGTGATATACAGCGTGAAGCTGAGAAAAGAAAAATTACTGTGCTTTTATGGGTCGTGCTGCCATATATTTCATATCTTTCCTTAAAAAAAATAATAATGCGAATAGTTCCTAAGATTAGCACGTTCAACCAAACAAACTCTTTAGCTATATAGAAAAGTATAACAAAACACACTTCATACATTCTTTATCTATATTTTTACATGAGTTATTACAATTCACACAGCGTAATAATTCATTAATTGTCGACGGCGGTGCCGGTGCTGGCTGTGGTCCGAATATGAGTTTATTTCTCTTACAAATCCCCTCTATACATTTTTATTGGACCCCTCACCTTCCACGCTCTGCAACGTGATCTGACTTTTTACCATGGAGCTTTATATACACTCAACTATTAGTGGTCAAAGCAATTTTTTAACCGACTTCTGTAAGAAAAGGAGGTTATCAATTCGACTGTATTTTTTTTTTTTTTTTNTTTTTTTTAATTTTTTTTTATGTTTGTTACCTCTATTAACTTTTAAC
>HE671055.1:21036-44668 GCA_000313835.2 Heliconius melpomene melpomene
TAAATAGACCAAATATTACTTGCGTAAATACATAATGTACCTTATTTATAGAAAAGCGAAAAAAAATAAGTATTAACAATATCCATTATTAATGTGCGAAGACTATTCTAAATTCAAGAGCGGCTGAATTTTGATCTATTTAGGCAGATATTGAAATTCAGAGTGAGAACGTGTAACTTAATTTGCAAGAGCTTGATGTTTGTATGTATGTACAGTACGGTTGACGAGTCGTGGCTTATTTGATGTTAGACTTTCTGAACGTTTGCACACTGAAATTTTTGAAGTTAGACTTTCTGAACTTCTGTACAATGAAATTTTTTATGTTAGGCTTCCTGATTTTAAACGCATTGCACACTCAGGCAGAAAATAATCAATAGTGAGAAATCGGAAAATTTAAATGCTAAGATTTACAGCTAACTTCAGGGCAGTTACGACTAGTATATTTCTACACCCGTGGGTACTGTATGCAGACGTGCTAAAATCCGACTACATTTGAAGACTAATTGAAGTGATATAATATATATTCGTACGTATATCAGATTGTAAAAGATCCCCGATTACAAAAGAAGAAGAATTTGTTAGCTTCACGCCGTATTCTGCTTATATCAGGGTAAGTCGAGAGAACCTAGTGTTTAGACCCTCCGTCCTCACACACCCATAATCTCCTGCTTATAGTTAGACACTGTGCCGTTGCGCTTTAGGTGTAATCTTCACCGTTTCTCTAGCAGGATGTATTTTTTTTATTTTTTTATATAAAAGTTTTATTACTGTAGTTTTATCTAAATCAGTTCAGCAAGTTGTTTGTGAAAGTGGGACAAATATGTATCCTTACAAGCTTTTATATCTATATATATAAAATCGAAAGGTCACTCACTCATCACGAATTCTCAGAAACTACAAGTGCTAGGAATCTCAAATTTTGCATAGGAGTTACTAATAGGACGTAAATGCTCGCTAAGACGGGAATTTGCAATATTCGACTTCTAAGGGGTTGTTTTTGGGGTCGAAAGTTTGTATGAAACTTCGTTACTACAAATGCTAGGAGTCTCAAATTTTGCATAGACGTCACTAGGACGTAGTCATGGAGACAAAAATTAATAATAACATAGTTCACGCGGGTGAAACCGCGAGCGGGCCGATAGTTTATAATATTAGTAAGACTTGATAACATATAAAACAGATATTACTTTGCTGAATAACTGAAAATTACTTAATTTAACAAAGTAACTAAATTTATGTGGCCATAATGGTGCAAGGGCACAAGCGTGTGACTGTAACGCGACGGTTGTGAGTTCAATTCCCACTCGAGGAAATAATATAATTATTTTATTATATTTTCATTTGCTCGCTCTGATATCGACAAAAAGTGCAGCGTTTAGTACCGCCAGTCAACACGAACACGAACGAACGGAGTGTCTTAATACTAGGCTCCTAGTAAAGCTGAAAAAACTGAATTCAATTTTATACATCTAAAATGTGACTCTATAACGTTTACTAAATTTAAATACAAATATATCCGCAATTTACATTAAATATAACAAGATTGTGTACATAACAAAGAGGTTAAGGGATGATTACTTCTTATTTCTCATTTAAGCTGCCGTCCCGACGATTCGAAAATTTATTGCATAAAGTTGAACACGTTGGCGTACAAAAATATATTTAAGTGAATCGTACCCCACAACTTCGTTTTCGTGAACTACAAATAAAATTCAGTTTTATTCCATTTCTGCAGAAAATTCGAGAAATCCTCTCTTAAGATTCCCCTTCACACGAAAAGATCCTAATGCATACGAAATTTCGGCATTCTATGCATTGTACGTCAGTCATCCATTAACGAAAAAGTTTTACATATAGAGGTATATTAATAAAAATGGCAGTGTGTAGGGAATTCAATTTAAAATATTTACAATTTGAACGAAACGACAGCGTTGTATTCCGCTATCAAATACTCAAAGAGCTCTAAATGGTGCAAAGTTCTATGTAATTATACTGGGCTGGAGCAGTGAAAGGCGAGTGTTAGTACTGTAAAGGGATCCCTTAAGCCTACAGATGTGGTCACAAGTCCACGGCACTGCTCCAAGCTTCAGATCATTTAAAAGGTAGATAACATTACTTACGGCTATCAACCGCTTCTGATGTTTGATCGATACGACAATCCTCTTATTCATTTAGACAATTATTCTAATTTATCTTTATTTATATTATCTACTATCATTTTTCTAACATACTTCTAAGCATCACTTTACTAAGTTTCTCTACATACACTGTGCAAAACTTATAAGTTTGCATTAAACTTCGTATAAACTAAAAAAAATATGTAAAAAAATCTGCGATTTGATGATACACAGGGAGTCTCATGCGCTACTCTTCTTCATACAAAATGCTCTTGATTTAAACTGCTATATAAGCATAACTGCTATATATAATAACATTTTAGTTTCAGAAAATTCAGCAGAATATGGGGAGCAGAAGTGTCTATATTTTAGGTTCCCAGGTTCCCACTGCCTACCCTGCTATGTACGAGATACAAATTGAAGCTAAATATAAATGTATATATGTCCCGAAAAAAAATTGTCTCTACAGCGAAGCCTCTCTTCAGTACGTCGCGTGTCTTCACCGTGGTAACACGTATTGCGCTACTCAAAATTGCGCTAAAACTTTGTTTAGGACGAAGTGATTTTGATTTGGGTAAGCTTAGTCCATTTAGATTAAGTTTAAGTATCAATTGTGTATTATTTTAATATGTTGAATGCGGCGTTGAGTTCCGCCGCTCAACACGTAATGCCTTCAGAATTCAGTGGAAAAAGGGAAGCGGAGTGTCTTACACGAGGTTCCCGCTGCCTGCCTGCAACATCTGGATACAGTGTCAAGTTGATTTTAATATGTGTTTGTTCAAATCCGTGTTATTTCTGAATATGTATGTCTTTTTGTGGATAGATAGGCTTGGAGTTAATTAAACGGTGTAACTAAATTGTTGGGGCTTGTCAAGACGTAGTGGTTCAAGCGTGTGATTGTAAATACGAAATGCCTACTTGAGAAAATGAAATATTAAATATTTTCATTATCTTCTCTATGGTGACGTGGCAAAGCGCGGCGTTGATTTCTGCCAAATTTTTTTTTTTTTTTTTTTTTTTTTCCCTCAGCATTTGATACAAATGCCTTCAGCATTCAGCGGAAGTGTCTCGATGATAACAGAGTGTCTTAACGCTATTTGCCTGGTTTCCTCTGTCTACCCTGTTAGATACAGCTTGATGCTAATAAAATAAATAAAAAAACATTTTTTATTATATAATTAGATACGACATATTTTAGACGCTACAAAAATGTGGTTTAAAACTTAAAATGTAAGGGCATGAGCTCAGTGAATAATATAAAAAAAAGGATTTTTTTTTAGGAAAGGAATTTATTGCCTAAAGTTTCAAATATTTTGTGAAACCAAAAATGATATTTTTATAATCTAAGATATTTTGAATTAATTCAAATATGAAATGGATTTAAGCACGTACGATTTTTTAGCGTATGGCCTATAGAGGCCTAGGCCTAGGCATAGGCCTACTCTAACAGAGTAATCGAAGAAAAACGTAGAAACCATCCATTATCGATGCATTGCACGTTGTCGAGAGATTACTTAATTATTATATACTAATAAAAAACAAAAAACTGGACTAGTGCGAGATGCCCTTGCCCACCGAGGGTTCCGTACAAAAATTGGAGGTCTCGAGCTTTTTCTGAAATTTAAGCTTAGCTTAGCCAGAGTCCTTTCATCTGATACATCACTTGAACTGGCGGCCTTAACACCTAATTTTGCCTCCTTTTCAGGCTATTATTATTTTGGATTTAACCACAAATGTATAGTTTTCAGATTTTTTCCTAAACTAGTACTACCTGTAGATGCTAGCTGCTAAATTTCATACTTCTAGGTTCCGGTTGACCTATGAATTTTGATTTCCTTTATAGTGTCGAAATACGCGCTTTTTGCGATATAAACGGCTATATCTTTATTCTAAGTAAATATCGAAATATATTTTTTGTTAGGAAATCATGGGGTCGTAGATGATACTCTTATATGGTTTGAATTTCATATACATTTCTCCAAGCGTTCCTGAGATAAAGGGTCCTGACAGACAGACAGACAGACGGACAACAGTGTGATAATACCATAAGGTCACAGATCTTATAAGGGTTCATTTTTTAGTACAAAGTACGGAACCCTAAAAACAAGTATAAATTAGATAATCCATACCTATATTATAAATTTGAAAGTAACTCTGTCTGTCTGTCTGTCTGTCTGTCTGTCTTTTACGCAATCAGGGCCAAACCGCTAATTTAATTGTGATAAAATACTCATACAGAGATACTTGGGGGTCTCGGGATGAACATAGGATACTTTTTTTTCTCATACTTGTAATATTGTCGATATATATTAATATATTAAAATACTTAGTAATTTGACATGCAATTTATTCCGTCATGTTAATAACAACCATCGCTATGCGACCGTTGCTAAGCAACGGCTTGCAAAGTTTGTTTTTTAAGAAAACCTCACCCAAAATAAGCTTGCGTAACGCATATATGGCGTGCGCCGACTTAACTTTTTTAGCATATCTTAATCATTTAGGCTTATATTTTTTTACTAATTCTATTGAAAACTGAAAATAATTTCATAAATATATTTAATAAATATTCGTATAGTTCAAGCGGGCGTAGCCGCGTCCGGGTCCACTAGTTATAATATATTTTAATAGCTATCTACTGTTTATATAAAAGTATTTTATTATGATTTACGATCTAAAATTTAAGCGCGTGAGCAAGCTTAAGTTTTTTTGAGAGCTTTCTGTTTCTTCCCAAAAAAATCATAAATAATTATCAATGCGTTGCGCATTGGCGAGAGCTTACTGAATTAAGCCGCAACGGCGTCAAATATTCATGATTTCTACAAAAAAATATTTTATTTGTATAATATTGCGTTATAAAACGATTGTTTGACTCGGATATTAAATATTCATTCTTATTTATTATTTATTGAATTCGTGAAAAATATTATTTCTATTTATTTGACAATGTTTAATCTCTTTCGAGAGAGTGAATAATTTTGATTTTCTCGGTTTGTTAAGAAAATGAAAGGAATGTTTAGGTCCGCCATTGGATTTGTCTCAATGTAGTTAATAATAGGCCTTTCGTATCACGCAATAATGGATGATCTTCTCCATATTAATATAGAAAAAAACATTATGCTTGGAATAAATGATTTTTTAGAAAATTAAAATTAAATTATTAGAATTAGAATTAAATTTCTTGTTAAGAATAGTGTTCGTAGTAACAATACAGGACAATATGTAGATATTTTTTCTGCAACTAATTTCAAAAATACTTGTGATTTGGCTGGAAGCAACGAAAAT
Organism: Heliconius melpomene melpomene; assembly: GCA_000313835.2. NCBI lineage: Eukaryota > Metazoa > Arthropoda > Insecta > Lepidoptera > Nymphalidae > Heliconius > Heliconius melpomene. Next base: position 26,439 of record HE671055.1, read on the forward strand.
TTATTATAGAAATAATACTTTAAAGTAATAATTACTTCTGTATTAGGACAGGTACATAGTGTTAAAACACTCGGTTCCCATTAAGACACTTCCGTTCCCTACTTTCAGCTGAATTCTGGAGACAATTCTCGACACCAGAACGAGCGAAAAGAGTTTGAACACATGTTTATAGTGCCACGATCATGCCCCTGCTACACTATGAGTCATGTTTTTTTTTATTATACAAACAAAATATTTCTACAGAATAGACAATCAGAATTGTGATTAGTGATAAATAATTCTGTTCTCCGTTGCCACTAGTAAGAAACCTTGCGTGCTAGTTCAGTAAATTTAACACCGTACAATGTAAGAATTAATCCTAGAAAGCGAAAATATTATATAACATTCAACAAACAAATTTCAACATTCTTGACACTAAGATTTACAACCTCAAACATTTCTTTGAGTCAGGCTCCTCTTAATTGCTCTACAAAATACTTTGCAACAATGAAAATAAACTTTATTGTCGCATAATTGAAAGCTCTTCGTGTTTTCCTAGGAGCTAAAAATTATAACGAACTAACTTTTTATCTTTTGTTTTAGAATACTAGATGTATCGAAAAATCTACTGTATAGCAAGAAAGTGAGACAGCCCGAAAAATGGGGAACGAAGCATTGTGCATTTACTTTGTAATGATCATTATATATAATATAAACGCTATGTGCGTGAACAATGTGAAATATGATAAAATACATAAAAATCTAAAATCTGACGTTATTAGAAAACGAGAAATTACCAACAATGAGGTGAAAGAAGATTCTCTTGATGATAACGTAACTGTAACACGTGTTCTTCATCATAAGAAATGTGATCTCCTCAATGTGACTGAAGAAACTCCTCGAGATACTAGTCGTATGGAGTCCATATATCTAAATAATATATATACAGGTGCAGCAACGAACCTCATAGATTATAAAGATATAGAAGAATTAGAAGCAGATGGTGTCAGTCTGTATGAAATAGTCAAAAGTAATTGTGGCAGTGCTACAATTTGTCATAATGTTAAAGGAAATTTGACTGATTCAAACGTGATTACTGTTGGATTTTTAAGCGCTTACGGTTGGAGTCAGGTGAGTTGTGTATTTAAGATATATTTGTAATTTATAAGTTAAAAATATTGACAAAGCTTATTTTTTAAACTTTCTAAAGTTATATACCACATTTGGAAGAGAAATGCTTTTTCAGAAAACGTTTAGTAATTTGAATGTTGTGGGATTTGAACATGTGTCTCTAGGAAACTGTCCAAGAGTCCTGATTACTAAGCCATACGTTCTCATCATGCTACATCTCGAAATTTTAACACGCTTCTTATAACTTATTTATGTTGTTGTCGTCTTTGTAGGGAGGGAAAAACGGTTAATTAATCGACTTTCCCTTACAAAATATTGTATTAAGTTATATATTCATGTCAGGCTACTGAGAAAATTAATTAGTATATACATAATATCCAGAAGAAGGTAGATTTCACATTAGAAACATTGTTCATCTTAAAGTATATACATATCTATTAATCTGCCGCCAAGATTAGTTAAGTGAAGCGCAATGGGGCAACACCCACGTTTTCTAAAAAATCACGTTCTAAAAATACGATATGAGAAAAATCTCACCTGAAATTGTACATATAAACTATTTTATAGATTTAATCTAATAAATCTAATAAAATCCATTCGAGCGTATAAATACGTATTCGTGGACGTGCACCACTTTCATCTTCTCCTCCAAAAATTAAAGTATATCGGGTGCATGTAAGCAAACTTCCACGCCAGTGGGAACAAAATGTATATTTTTGAAAGGTTCTCGTTGAGACCCTTGACGTGACACCAACCATGATAAATTAAAAAACGATTCACTATTTTTGCCCCCAAGTCGGCGCCACGTTCAATTTAATATGACGTCATGAAGCTTATAACAAGCGGACAATTGCGATGTTTCTAATGATACCTCATTTGTCAAACGATGGTACATATTTGAAGCGGTCTTGGTGCAGGGACTGTTACGCGACGGTAGTGGGTTTTATCCAAACTATTTATTATAATTAACTAAAATATATACTAATTATTATTGATTAATATTTTATTTTTTCGCTGTGGTACCAACGCAAAATCCCGGCGTTGTGTTTTGCCACTCAAACACAATGCCTCGAAAAATTCAGCGGAAAGTTGGAAAAAGAGTGTTTTAATACTAGATTCCCTTTGCCCCTCCCTCTCCTGCTGTGTGGGGGATACAGCGGGAAGCTGATATTAGGATCACTTTCTTGGCCGCCCGTCCGTCCGTCAAGACTTTTTATTTACATTTTCTACAATGCTAGTATATAGTATAGCTTGTTTCAAAGTGACATTTTACTCCGCTAGCAGGCAGAGGGAACCTAGTGTTAAGATACTCCGTTTTCCACATTTTGCCGAGTTCTGTAGGCATTGAGCGTTGAGTGGCGGAACTCAACGCCGCTCTTTGCCTCGACCCCAGAGCGAATGAATGAAAATATAAATGTAAATAAATATTTCATTTCCTCGAATGGGGATCGAACCCACAACCGTCGCGTTACAGTCACACTCTTGCGCCGCTGCGCCACTACGGCCTCTCTGATACTTTGATTCTTATATAAATATATCGTGTAAATAATTTTCAAGATTTACAGCTCTCTTAGCACCTTAGAGGGCATACAGCCTTTAACCTCGTCGTCCCCAACGTGTCTAACACTAGTATTTACATATGCTAATAATTTATTTTTTGTGAGCTTACTGTCGAGATTTTATGTTAACAATACGTTTAGAAAGAAAGTGTTAAATATTTTCGTGTCGATATTATGAAAAATAATTAAACTTTGTTTTGTTTTGAATTAAAGTTGAAAGTGACAACGCGTTAGTTCAAATCACAAATATCTATTAAACATTGTAAGTAAGTAAGTAAAAAAGAGTATTTACGAAAAGCTTTATACTATATACTAGAATAAAAATAATAATTCTTTCGCTAACCTTAGGCGGCCACGACTTATCGACTTTACTGTAAACAAACACATTAGTTCCATTCTCTTTAATTTCATTCTCTCGGGTATTCTTTTCAGGAGCATTGAGCTATAAATATAATTATATTATAGAGTTTTGTCTCCACATAAGGAAAATGGAAATACTTTAAGTATTTTACGAAGTACGTCCACTATGTATATACACAGATAGTTCCAAACTAAACCTCAATGGCGTCTTTGTTCTTTGAGACTATTTAAAACTTTACTTTGCCTATTAGATTTACTTTTAATAAAACCTTATAGATATTTCTTAGAAATAACGGAAAATCCTAAGAGGAAGGTAAGTTAAGATAATAAGATACTTGTTTAACAAACTATTGACATTTTCTTTAGAAATAAAATCAGTAACTATTTTGATCGTTTGCTTAACAAGATATTACCAAGAAAATCTACAGAATTAAACTCTCAACGTGTTCCACGGGGATTACTAGAGACAACATGATTAAAGTGTTCGATTCGATGGCTCAGAAACGAAATAGTAGAATATGAAGCGATTTCGCGAATCGCGATCGCGATTAACGATAACGACACCTAAAAGTTGAATAAAGAATTTAAAAAAAATACAGTCACTTTTCATCTTCACAAATTCATCTCTTAGATCATAATTACGGGGTGTCCTTTTTGAAAATAAGAAAAGGAAATCGCACAGATTTACATTACCCTAATTTATATCTGTACTAATATAATAAAGCAAGAGAGTCTGATAAATATTAAGGATATTGGAAATTACAGACCCATTAACCTCATGCAAACGACATATAAACTTTTTGGAATAATCATAAGTTAGAAAATAAGCTCTATATTTGAATAAAAGAACCTATTAAACAAGCGAATTTCAGGAAAGGATAATTAAGCGATGTTTTGTTAACTTTATTAGGAATTTTAACTTTTCGTTGGTTGTTTCCAGTGTCGAAAGTGGTCCTAACTGAGGAACGGAAGTATCTTAATAAGAACGAAGTGTTTACAATCCATAATTTATTTTTGGCTTATAAAAAAATGTTTTTCTAGTGTTTTTATAAACTATTAATTTATTTTGGAAATAACTTTCAGTTCTGCATTAAGTAGATGACATGGAAATCAATAATTTAATATAATATAGCCTATTAATTTTATATAACCTTCACCTTTATACTGTTAGTATAGAAGTATAATCTGCATTATGCGTAATTAGTATCGTTGTAAATCCACTATGGCTGCCACATCAAAAAAATATTTTTTGTTAATATTTCCTTTTTCATTTCAATCTTTGAATGCTTTTCAAAGATTTCTTTTTAAGAAAAATATAATTAATGTACTTATTTAATATAAATGAAAATATTTTGTTTTAATTATAAGGGCGGTTAATTAACGAGGTTTTTTATAAACCATTTTTTAACTTCAGAATAATTATGGACGTGTACAAAATTTAGGCGAATGGCGCAACGGCACTGCCTCTGACTTTATGTGACGATTGTTTGTTCGACTTCCACTTAGGGAAATTAATTATTATCATTTCCTCGCTCCAGTATAACACAAAGCGACTGACGTTGAGTTCCTCCACTCAACTTAATAATAATATCTCTAAAATTTGACGATAAGTGGAGAAAGGATTTTCTTAACATATTCAGCTGGTTTCCCTTTCTGCTGTATGTGGGATACAGCTTTGTCAGCTCCAAACTTATTTTGTAAAACGTATTGAGTAAAACGAATCGAACTGCTTCCAGTGACTGGAAATTTATCTAATTCAAGTTAATCTGTCTAAATATCTTTTTAGCCGACCAAAATAAAAGGTTTTTCTCACCACTAAGTTCCCTCTGTCCTCCAAAACTAAATAATATATAAGAGAAAGGTAATTCTTAAAATTTAATGTTAAACTATTACACGGTCTTCTGTACGTAGCGTTCATATGTAAATTACATTAACATAAGCAAACTAAGATTTCAATAGATTGGAAACTCGTCACATTTAATTAGTTGCTAGAGAATGTCAATTAATGGTTCACTTTACCTGAATCACTTTATAAATTTAAGATTTAGCTTAATTTTACTTATTAATGGAAATCCATTGTGGTGTAAGGGCAGAGGCATGTGACTGTAAACGCGACAGGTTGTGGTTTCGATTACCACTTGAGATTTTTTTCATGAAATTTTCATCAGGTAGTACTAGACTACCTGTAGATGCTAGCTGCCAAACTTCGTTATTATAGATTAAATCTAAGTACACAATTTATTTTGATACCCCTTATAATGTTGAAATACGCATTTTTTGCGATATAAACGGTAGAAATACAATTTTTTTCAAGAAAACAAAAGGCCGTAAATCTGAATATATGGTTTGAATTTCAACTCAATTTCTCCAAGCTTACCTAAGATAATGCTCTTGACAGACAAACAGACAGACAGACAACAATGTGATCTTATAAGGGTTTCTTTTTTCCTTAAAAGATACGAAACCCCAAAAAATGTTAAAAACTTCAAACTTCAACTTCAAACAAGTTATTTCCATTTTATATGCGGGCAAAATCCATGTTATACATGTAACTCTGTCTGTTTGTGACGTACTCACGGCTGATCCGCTGATCCGATTGTGATAATTTTTTATGTAGATATATTTGAGACTCTCAAATATATCTACGTAAATAAATATTGAACATACGCAACTTTTTCCTCTTTTTTTTCTCCTCCATTTTTATATTAAATAAATATTTGTACAGTTCAAGCGGGCAAAAGCGCGCGGGTCCGCTTCTAAATTATATAGTAGTGATAATACATACTTATATAGATTATGCCTTGTACAGAAGACATCAAATAAAATTATGAATAGGTGCCGAAAATGCCAAACAAATAAAAACAATTTGATGATTTCTCAAGAGAACAATATGCGTTACTTGTTTATCATATTGAAAGACATTCATCTTCGTCGTCTTGAGATCCTGAGCCTAATTTAATAAAATATCTGTAGAGATCCTGCCTATAAATTAAATAAAGGTATATTTCTATATTGAATAACCAAAGTTTCTTGCTATATATGGTGGGGTAGGCAGAGGAAACTTAGTGTTGAGACACTCCATTTATCACTATAGACCCGTTTTTTATGTAACCCGACCGATTTACCGAGATTTTATGTAATTATTACCAAATCGGAGGAATAAATAACTCGTAAACTCATTGCCACGAATTGGGAATCGAACGGTAGGATTGTGTCATATACACAATCGATAATATTGTATTCCATTTCGTTCCGTTCCGTAATAATATGGAAATTTTATTATTAACAGCTACGACGTCACAGATTTTAATAATTTCTTTATTTAGATAATGTTCTCATAGCTTCATTATATAATGGACACATCAACGCCCGTGACGCGTATTTTTCTCTAATTAAAATACGTATATCCCTCTGACACACTTTGTATAGCTAAATCTGCATAATATTTAATATTTTTTCAAGATTTTGAATATCATTGAGGTTGTCATGGTACGGGCGACCTGTATTGTAAACGCTAGGTGATAAACGCGAGGTTTGTGGGTTCGATTCCCGTTCGGAGGAATACAATTAATATTTACTTGTTCTGAGAACGAGACAAAACTAATCAACATGCAATACTTTGAAAATTTAGCGAAAAATGGGGATCGGAAGTGTCTTAATGGGAACGGAGAGACAACAAGAATTGTGTATCATGCTGCCGAAAGCCCTGAAGCCAACCCGTTAAATATTATTATTTTAGAGTATCTATTTTTAATTTTATAAAATTTTGTATCAGCATAATGTATGAGGCCAGACATGGCGTAGGGGCCAGTCTAAACGTGGCAGGTTGTGCCTCCGATTCCTTCTTGGGGGAATGAAATTTTTCATATTTTCATTTCTTCGCTCTATGTGTGGGGCAAAGCGCGGCTTCAGCCAGGTATTTCGCTACGAGTCATGTTCCAAAGTTAGGAGAAAAGTGAAAAATGTAAGTGTTTTTTAGTTTAGTTAGTTTAGTTTAGTTTTTTATGAAAGTATAAGAAATTGTAAACTAATACTGAGTTCTAAACGCAAATTTAAAAACGTGTCTTTTTAGAAAGCCAGTTACTTATCTGTGTCTCAGTAAGTGTTTTAAGAACGTTGACATTAGCTAAGTTGCAGTTTTCATAATTAATTATTCTGAAGACTTTCATAATAATTGTTTATGAAGATAGGTTCAATATGGCTAGATGAAGTAGTTAATTGGAAATAGCATGAGATGAACTATGTTATATTTTTAATTTTAAGTAACTAAAAAGGGGGAAAATAGTAATAAATGGTGGATAAAATGATACTCATTTCTACGCTCTGGTAACAAAGCAAAGAATGGCATTTAGTTTACATTCATCAGGGCGAGGGACCAGTTTAGCTTTACGCTGTGTCCCGAACTTAGCAGGGTAGACAGAGGAAAACCTGGAAACTTAGTATTAAGAGACTCCGCTTTCATATCATCAAGTGAGACTCGAACTCACAACTTATCGAGTCAATAGTCACACACTTGTACCCCTGCGCCACGAAGGGCCTCACTGGTTTCGCTTTTTGTTCAACGTATCATTTATATAAAAGTTTCTTTTTTTTTTATATAATATGAGACTTTACTCGAGAAGTAAACAACAAAAGTTGTAAAGACCGAATAAAAATCTTTAAGTGACTTATCTAGTCACTTAAAAATTTTTATTCGAAAATGATAATTGTAAATGTTCTAGTTGTTTGTTTTACTGACTATAAAGTTTAGATGACTTCCAAAACGAGCAGGTTCAAATCCTGCTACGTAAAATATTTCAATTATATGTAAACATTCATTATTTTGGGTGTCTGTAATATTCATTGTGTGTCTACCCTCCTTCCCTTTGTCTACCCTGTTGTGTGCGGGATACAGTGTGAAGCTGATATATAACTAATATGTAATTTTACAGACTATCCTCGGTGCTCTGCCATTAGCTGTCGCTGCTGTGAACCGAGATCCTACTCTGCTGCCAGGATATAAGTTGCGCTTCGTCACCGCTGACATCGGCCAGCCCAGACCTTTTATGCCCATGGACAAGGACAGCCTGTCATTAAGGTAATAAGAACATTTTTTTTAGCTTCACGTTGTATCCCGCATTTAGGCAGGCAGGTTAGGCAGAGGGAACTTAGTGTTATTACACTCCACTCCAGATTTTTTGCCGATTTCTCGACGCATTTCGTTTTAATATAGACTATCTTTCCTAATACGGAGACAATTTTTTTTCAGAGAAATGAAATATTTTACATTTTAATTTCCTCGCTCTGGTAACAAGGCTAAACGCAACATTGAAGCCCGCCACTCAACAGGGAAATTCGGGAACGAGTGTCTAATATTACGCTCCAAGGTTCTCCTCTGTCTACCCTTATATGTGAGATACAACGTGATGCTAATCAAACTATTAAAATAATGCAAACAATTGCGAAATACGAATATATTTACAGCAACATATGAAGGAAACTTCAGAGAAATTGTTAAGTCGTCTTACATATTGCTACGAAATTTAAAGTTTTTATTATGAAAAGCTTACAGTCTGTGCATGTTATGAATTTATAATAAGGGAATTAAGTCTATCACTCTATACATAATACCTTAATACAAAGTGAAATAAACTTTCAAATTTCATTATAAAAATGTTAGTTAAAGTCCGTCGTGGCGCAAAGGCTCATGATTGTAAATGTAATGCGACAGCTGTAGCTTCGATTCCCATATAAATAAAAATATAATTGAAATATAAATGTGCAAAGTTATAATATATTTATTTTTTCTATCAGAGTCATGACACAAATGCGCGATCTTGGTGTGGCAGCCTTCTTTGGACCTGATGGTACTTGTCACACTGAAGCGAAACTAGCTGCGGCATGGAATCTGCCCCTCATATCACATGTAAGTAGTCTTTTTTTTCCACGCTTCACGCTGTATCCCGCATGTAGCAGGTTAGGCAGGGGAGCCTACTGTTAAGACACTCCGTTCGCCACTTTCCCCCAGTTTCTAGAGGCATTGCTTGTTGAGTGGTGGAACTCAACGCCACGCTTTGCCTCTTTACCAGAGTCGTTTATCTGTGCCGGAAACTTTGAACGTGATTTTGACGATTTTGAAAGCCTCAGAATTCGGTGGAAAGTGAGGAACGGAAATATTTTAATGTAGAACAAAGTGTCTTATCATTAGATTCTCAGGTTCCCTCTGCTTACCCTGCCATGTGCGAGATAGAGCGTGAAACCATAAAAAAATCCTAGAACTATAATTTATTGTCGAATGTATCCGAATATGTGAATATTCTTTATTGTAGAGTCGAGTTCACCCAGCCGTGGATACAGTCAGGTTTATAAATAGATATTTCACAGTCAGTGAAAATTCAGGCCCGTTGGTAAAAAATCATGAATCGCGTAACATGTGTTTGGAATAAATATTTCTTTATAATTTGTATTTACCTTATATATTTATTAAGTTGTAGTGTAAAGACACCGTTTTGATGAATTCTGGAGTACTTGCTTCACGCTGTATCCCACACAAATTAGGTTAGGCAGAAGAAACCTGTTGTGTTAAGACACTCCGTTCCCAATTTCCGCCGAATTCTGAAGGCAGGCTGTTAATCATGACAAATGAATTAATGAAAATGTAAATTTAAATCGATGAAAACTCTTAATTATTCTTCTTAATATCTTTTTCTTCATAATCTATATATATAAAATCGAAAGGTCACTCACTCATCACGAAATCTCAGAAACTACATGTGCTAGGAATTAGAAATGTTGCATAGGAGTTACTTATAGGACGTAGGTGCTCGCTAAGACGGGAATTTGCAATATTCGATTTCTAAGGGGTTGTTTTTGGGGTCGAAAGTTTGTATGAAATTTCGTTACTACAAATGCTAGGAGTCTCAAATTTTGCATAGACGTCACTAGGACGTAGCCATGGAGACAGAAATTAATAATAACATAGTTCACGCGGGTAAAACCGCGAGAGGGCCGCTAGTATATTATAAATGAAAATGTTATTTTATCATATGAACGCTATTAATTGTTAAGTGCTTCAATATAAATCATAAAAGGTCTATTATTATTTAACGGTTCATCTGCACTTAAAATAAAAGGTCTTTAACATTTTTATTTACTCTTATCTTTTTGTTGTTCATTTATTTTAGTGATATATGAATCATATATATTATATTATGTGCCCTCTGCTTTCCCTACCAGACAAAAAAACATGAAAATTATTTGAGAATTCCGCAAAAAGTGGGTAACGGGAGTGTCTTAATAGTAGACTCCCAGATTCCCTCTGCCTACCCTTTTATGTTTGGAATATAGTGTGAAGCTTAAATAATAAAAATGAAAAATAAACCTAAAATCGAACCCGAACCCGTCACTTATTGACAGACTAATGGCCATTTCGCACTAATGGCCATTATTATCTTACTTTAAGTAATTTTATTTGATTTCGCTCAAGTACATTTCAATGACGATGTCTAAATCTTCGGGATAATGTACTCGTCTGGTTACTGTTTTATTTGTCTAAGTTTGTTTTTCAATTGAACTAAATACTAATAGATATATATATTTAAAGCAAATATTTAAGATTATTGTTCCCATTAAAGGGTAATCAGTGAGGTACACTAGGTCAAGACACTCTTTTCTCCTGACTAAATTTTAGATATTGTTTGGTGAGTGACGGAGCAAAAAAATTATAATAATTCAATTTTATCGTTCGAATAGGAATCATACCCACAGATCTCTTACTGTGAAACGATAGTCTAAGAATAAGAATTGCCATTTGAGTTACTTAAAATTATAGGATATTAAAGAACTATTTGTATTCTAGAAATATATTAAATTAAAACATTTTTTTTTGGCTTTGGTGAGACATCCTTTGTCTAATGTCATTAATTTTTTTTCTGTTCCGTACTTGTCCTTCCATTAATATCATCGACATTGAGTTCTAAATATTTGATCCAATCTTAATACTTATTTCTTACCAGAACGTGTCGTATTATAATCTATAGCAAGGCTGCCCAGTCGTTAATAATAAAGTAGTTTTAAATTTTGCATCAAAGGCTGCCCGCGTGTCAAAAATGTAGTAAAATAAATATTAACAATATTTATTTATTTAACTTTATATCATACACTTTTATTATTTATTCTTATTATTTATTTATTATAGTTTTATAATTTTATCGTTAAGAAAAAATAAGCATTATTTACAAGTCTAAATCCACATACATACTCTCTTCTCTCTCTTAACCTTTAAGTATGGACGTCGGGTCTGACAGACCAGACAGTTCTACGAATTCTACAAATCGGCCACTTCTCGGTGACCTCCGCCACTGAGTCTCTCAGTACTATAGCGGTTGAGATGTGATACCACTATTTAATATGATCTTATTTATTTTACACTAAATGAGTAAAATTAAAAATCCAAATTTTGTGGAGAAATTGTCCAAATTTATTTAACTCACAGATACGTGAAGAGAAAATAATCACAGAAGGAAATAAAGAAATTTAAATAAATACCAATAGAAAATACAAGCTAAACTAGCACGTAATAGCAAGAAGTTAAGGTTGAGAATTGAATGCAAGCTAAGAGAGCAATGAATACACAAGTGAATGTCGCAAGCGATTCTAGCCGACTCTTTAAACGTGGCGATGCTGGCTAGCAGCCTACGACACGCATAGCAAAAAAACTCGGAACAGGTTTGAATTGTTCCAATGCGCTGCGTGCAGATGATTCTAGTAAATGTAATAATATTAATTTTGAATAAGTAATGTTCCCTACAATATTTAATCTTTCGGTAAAAAGCGTAATTTTTTACAGAGATACTAAAAATATAAGTAAGTTGTAACAACATTGCTTGATAACAACGAATGGTTTTCTGGGAGCGGAGTATCTTAACACTAGTCTCCCTCTGCCTTTCCAGATACCACTCCCCCACGCGAGCGTACCGCCATGACTACCCTAGATCACTATAATCATTGGCATGACATAATAATCCGTTCGTTAATAGAGCGTGCCGGGCGTGCTGGGGAGCCATTACGAACGATGTCTGATTATTTTTAGTGCACAAGCGTCACGGCCACCAAATTATTTGAATTTGTATACAATGACACACCTTCGGTTTTAATGGGTACAAATATCATTAAAAGATAGATATGTAATTATTTGTGATGCAGCAGCAGGCCAGTTGTCAGCGTGACGATTGTGGCTTCGACTCCCATTAGAGGGAATAAATTATTTTAATATCTCCACTCTGGCAATCGTGGCATTGAGTTTCGCCACTCTACAGGCAATGTCTCAAAAATTATGCGAAAAATAATCAACGGATCGTCTCAACACTAGGTTTTCTCTACCTACCCTTAATGTAGGAATACAGTAAAGAGAAAAAAACATACAAAACCGAGCAAAGTGGTGGTCTATGGATAAGTTTAAGTAAAATGTTCAACAATGAAGACACTAACATATTTCCAAGTGGGATAGTTAAGCAACTCGACTGTGCTTCGCTACTACGATACTACCCTTATGCTCTACAATGGCGGCCAAAGTTATATAAACACTATTTTAATATGAGGGCAGTGGTTCCCCACTTTCCGCCGATTTGCGTGTTGAGTGGCGAAACTGAACGCCGAGCTTTTAACCTTGGTGCCAAAGCTCCCGCGCCGCGACGGCCTCAAATTTTATGTCTTACTAAAAATTAAATACATATATTACATATATAAGTATACAGTTTTAATAATAAAACATTTTATAGCAACCTATTAAGCAAATTTATTTATACAATAACACTAGAACTAAATGGGCTCTAACACTTTGGTCTTAGAGCTTTGATGACATCATCTTATACTAATTAGGTTACAAGTGGCGGTACTGAGGTCGATTTACGATGCAATTATATTTGTTTTATTACGACCAAGACTAGTACTTGCTTGACTAAATAACATAATTAAATATTTAAGAAATATTTCGAATTTGAACTGGATTCACGTCATGAGGAACGTGTTTGACATAAAAGATAGTTATTTATTTCAAATCAGTAGTTCCTTAGATTAACGCAAGATTAGATTAGACATGCAATAATTATAACTAGCTTCATGTTGCATCAAGCACATAGCAAGATAGTCAGAGGGAACCTGGTAACCGAGTGATTAAGACACTTTCCATTAAGATACTTTCGTTCCAAATTCCAGAATTCCAGAATGGCTCCAAAGCCATTGCGCGTTGAATGGCGTAACTAAGCTCAATACCACACTTTGCATCGTTACCAGAGCGAGGAAATGAAAATATTAAATATTTCATTTCTCGAATGAAAATCGTATTCACAACTGTCAAACGGTTCCGCCCCTGCACCACTGGCCTCAAAGAATTATAGATACAATAATTAAACCACTGATTTTCCACTTTTCGTGTCCTCAAGTGTACTACGAGAGTAATAGTTAATATGTGAAGTTGCTAACTACGATTGCGAGCAGCGGCCGGATGATCGCTCCACCCGATCAAAGGGAACATTCCTATTACAGCAGTCAGCACTTGTGACTGGCGTCTTTGTTAAGTTATTTCTTAAAGTTAACCTTATCTATATTCATATCTTAAAGTTCTCCATGCCTCAAAATGTAGGAAGGATAGAACAAATCACTCGTTAAGATACTTTTATAGCAATTAAGAGATATTGTTGAAGACGTGGTGGTGGAATGATTGTGGGTTCGATTTTCACTCGGGGGAAAATATTATTTTAATTTTTTCTCTCTACCCCGCTAGGGATAAAGCGTGAAGCTATATATGCATGTATATAACAATAAATATATTCAATATGATACTCTATAAAAATATTTACATTTCATACAAATTGGAACTCGCGTCCCATCTTTAAATAGAATAAGTATCACTATTGAACATAACAAGTAGTTATATAAATAATTAGAATGAATACTGTAATCGGGTCGCGTTAAACCAGGCCGATCGCGAGGACGAGAATTAGGACGACTAGACGCGCATTTGAGCAACAGCTACTCTGACTACGTTGTGTGGATACGCTGTATCATAGCAGGGTAGATAGAGGGACCCTGGGAATCTAGTGTTAGAATACACAGGTTCCAATAGGACACTTCCGTTACTCACTTTCCGTCGAGGCATTGCGTGTTGAGTGGTGGAACTCAACGCCGCGCTTTGCTCCGATAGTAGAGCAAGGAAATGAAAATATTAAATATTTTAGAGAGTATTTAAGATTAGGAATCGAACCTACAACCTGTCACGTTTATAGACGCATACTTGCATCCCTGCGACACGACTGGCCTTTACGTGTCAAATGTTATTAATAATTACGGGGCGTTAGGTACCGTCATTTTCTCTTCTATTTCTGCTGTAGTCACCCAATTTTTACCCACTCACATTTATCCAGTACCCTTGCGAATACAAAATGAGACGCCAATATGTAAATATTTTTTGCAATTAAAACTTTTGTCGAATTACAAGCGAAATATGTTTTAAAGAAAACGAGATAAGCTGTAGAAAAAATCAGCTTTACATTGTATCCCTCCTACAGCACGGTAGGCAAAGGGAACCTAGCGTTAAGACACCCCATTCCTCATTTCCCAACGAATTCTGTAGGCTTGTTGAGTGAGGGACCGTTACGCCGGGCGTGTTTGCCTGTACGTGTAGCGTGTTTGGTGCCAGAGTGAAGAAATGAAAATATTAATGAATAATAATTAATTCCTACTTGTGAGCATCGAAACCACACGAGGAAGCGTAAAGAAATACATGTAACGTGGTGAAAAAAATTAAAACACTTGAACTCCAACTCCTACTTTAACTATTCCTCTCTGGGTTCTCTCTACATTCCCATCTATCATCTATCATCATACGGGATAACCCGTACAGCTACAAAAAACGAATCGAAAACGCGCATTTCCCCCCACTATATGCTCATTCATTAAAAAAATACCATAAAAAGCGTATCTATCCCAGCGTATCCCTATATTTCTTACGGCGCAACAGTACGATCGCCATATTGAACGATTAAGCAAATTTACATGTCAATGTGCATTAAAACGAATTTATTCGAGTTGCCTGCAGACTCTTTGATAAAGCTACACTTTAATGAGGATATAAAAACTACTGTAGAAGTACTTTACTTCTATATGTCTAGTATAGAAGTAGAGAAGTGATCACAGCTACGAGTATCTAGTTGAAAAACTAGATATGAGTGTTCGTAGCTTTATTAAGGCTTTTATGTATAATTACTTTTATAATAACTCAAAAGTACTTATTGTTTTTGTTTTAAGATCCTTTAAAGGATTAACGGACAATCCGTTAACGCTTGGGCTTTTGTCCATTATCAACGAGATGCGAGTTCGAGTCCCGTTGCGATAAAATTTCACGTCAAAGTTGTCTGCCTGCAGGAAAAATGCTTAAACTCAATTGCAAATAGAAGAACAAATATACTAATTAATACTATACGTATAATTTACGTAGTATGTACATTATATTTATTTTTAAATATTTATAAGCATATTTCGAATTTCATTACCCCTCTCTGGTAACAAGGCGAAGCACGGCGTCAAGTTCTGCCACTCAACGTGCAATGCCTCCAGAATTCGGCTGAAAGTGGGGTACAGAATGTCTCTACACTATATCACCAGGTTCACTCTGCTTAACCGTCCTATGTGCGAGATACAGCGTAAAGTTAAAAAACAACACAAAGAAAGTAATTCTCTTACGTTCAACGCAATATACGAAATTACCGAGCCCCCCAAAGACCGTCCGCGATTTCAAAGGAGTCAAGATATATGGACGTCGTAAACTAATGAATGACTTCGCGGCGTAATAACTCGAGTATGCGTATTTGTGAAGCGGGCTGTTTTGTATTTAAACTTGGTGTACAAATTGAACGTATTTTGTAAGATAGAGAGATTTTTTTAGGTCAACTTTGTAATAAGATATAAGAAGTGAATTGGCCCTTTAATAATTTTATTAATTGTATTATTATTAAACTTGCCAGTTATACGTAGCTTAGATGACAGTATGGACTCATGGAGCTGGTCTGATAATGGAACCAGGATCAGGAGCTGTTTAGTGGTTATTAGTAAACAACTGGAGTTAAGACTTACAATTTATAGCTCCGAGCACATCCTGTTCAAATCCTAATAATCCATTGATTGATTGTAGAATCTATTATTGATATACATTCTTTTTTAAGACATAATTTGGTGACTACTTAATAAAATAAGCTAACTTTACTATTACTAAGATTTATTATTATATTTTTAAGCTCAATCCTGGAAATAAGATGAACACCTAATGTTAAGACATTCTATTTTAGAATTTATGCCCAATTTTCAAGACATTGCTTACTGAATGGCAAAACTAAATGTCACGTTCTTATTACAAGTACTAGTAAAAAAATTATAAAAAATATCACACATTATAATTGGATTGTGTGTACAACCCATGTTCCCAAGTATTGGTATCTCATTAACGCTACCACTAAATCCATCAACGGCGCACTAAACGCTGATTTACGTCCAATGCCTATCGTAAATCGATCGCGGCTTGTAATTGCCGTGCCGGAGCATCGCTGTAACGCGAATTAGGCTAATTGCTTACTCGCTACCGATAGATGGAGTTAACATTCTTAATTGTTGTTAGAGAATTCCTTTCAGGTTTCCTTTTGATTGATTATGTTCTGGGATTTCCAAGTTTCTGATGTTAGTCGCGATTGTTGTTTGTAATGCTTCTGGAGACCGTCGTGGCATAGCAGCACAACTTTAGGCTAAAAAATTAAGGTTATGAATTCGTTTGCTATTCAGGGGAACGAATTATTTTCAGGAACATAAAGATAGCATTCGAAAAAAAATTGGCATCGAGAATCTATTTAGAATATAGGCTTCAAACAATTTATTTTCACTCATCTCATTCACTTACTCAGAGTCAGCAAGTACTTACGCAAAGACAGAAGAGCTTCCCATCATAAGAAAATACATCAGAAAAGATCTTTTTTAACTTCAACTGTATCCCGCATATAGCAAGGTAGTCAGAAGAAATCAAGTGTTAAGACATTATTTCCCCATGCATTGCTTAAAATAGCCAAGTAGGAAATAAAGGCTTGATGGAAATTTAGATATAAGCTTATAACTTTAAAACTAGATTTTGATTATATTAGAAGCTCTTTAAAATCATAAAATCATAAATTTTAAGACAGTCCAATGGCTCGGAAGTGCAATTCTGTTAAGAAGCTCTTTTAAAATAAATATTAACAATCATTAACATCCAGGACAGCATTTACTTGTACATATCATTATACAACTCTTGGACAAAACCTACTATTCAGAAAAATCCGTTTAAAAATACGTTTATATACGCTTATAATGTAGCTGCAAGCTTGTCTTACATATAACAGAGAAAGCTGAGAAAACTTAGTGTTAAGACACTTCGTCCCCTACTTACCGTTACTCGATTTTTAACACTTTACTACATTTATCTACACTGGTAAATGGGGAAAGTTTTTTTTTCCCCTTTTAATCCATATTCATTTACGCGTAATTCGTATTTAATAGAATAATTACATTAACCATACAATTTAAGAGGCCCTAATGAAAATAATCACTTTATTAAGATGTTGACTTCTAACGAGATTTTAATGGATCTTCCTAAAAGCGTTTAATATTGTTTTAATTGGAGGCATTTTGTTTGTTATTAAGTGTTTTTTTCCTCATAGAAAAACACAGTGGACTTTTTGTAATTATGCCAAATGAATTTTTCATTTTGTATAAAGGTTTCTCGAGGATTTTCTTTTATATTTATTTTATAACTTCTTTCTTCAAGTATCCCGCGTTTTAAGGAAGGCTAACATTCTTTTTTACGCTGTTATCATTACCTTCTAAGACACTACTTTTCTATAGGTACTTTCTGCCAAATTCTGCGGATATTGCATGTTGAGTGTCGGAACTCAACGCCGCGGCTTATCTTGTTAATATAGCGAGGTGACAATAATTAAATTCCTCGAGTGGGACACTTTACCTTCATAACCATTTTTGTGCAATAATTACTCTCACATCCCTTACTATCACATCATACCCGCAAAGGTTATCATTATTTCATATCCTGTTTTCACGCTATATACCGCACACAGAACAGAGTAAGCGAAAGGAACCCTGCAAACCTTACCCTAAGACACTCTGAAGACCCTTCCGTTGTTCACT
>HE671056.1:0-40623 GCA_000313835.2 Heliconius melpomene melpomene
TCCAACCAAACGCCAGCAAACGACCCGCCCACCATGCGCGGATGGAGGCCGACGTCGCCCGCACTTTGGCCAACCCAGAGCGACCACTCCCTGCACCTCCGTTCTTCACGCCTGAGCTCGTCATGAAAACGGTGAAGAAGCTGAAGCTGAAGAAGGCCCCAGGCTTGGATGGCGTTACAAACAGCGCTCTACGCCACTTACCCCGCAAGTTTATCGCCGCCCTGACCAGGCTCTTCAACGCCATTCTGCGCCTTGGATACTTCCCCCGGGCGTGGAAAGAGGGCCTGGTCATTATGCTGCCCAAGGCAAGGAAGAACCCCCGCATCCCAGACAGCTACCGGCCCATAACCCTCCTCAGTGCGGTGGCCAAACTGTTCGAGAAGCTGCTACTACCGCTTCTCCAGGCGCACTTCCACCCGCGCAACGAATAGTTTGGCTTCCGGAGCGGGCACTCCACCACTCTTCAGGTAGCCAGAGTGGTGCATTACGCAACCACAACGTTCAACAGAAAGGAGAGTGCCACAGCAGCCTTCCTCGACGTGTCGCGCGCCTTTGATCGCGTGTGGCATCCGGGGCTGCTGTACAAAGTGCTGAACGCAGGCATCCCCCACTACGTCGCGCAGATCCTGGCCGATTATCTCCACGGCAGGACCTTCAGGGTAAGGGTGGAGAGTGTGAGGTCATCCAGCCACCCAATAGCCGCCGGAGTTCCACAGGGCAGCATTCTTTCACCAGCCCTCTACGCCTTGTACACCGACGACATCCCCATCCAACAGGACACAACGCTGGCACTTTATGCCGACGACATCGCCCTGTTTACGAAGTCGCTCAACCCCAAACATGCAGCCGTGAAGCTACAGCGCGCCCTCGACCTGCTGCCGGACTGGCTGGCGGAGTGGAGGCTAGAGCTGAACATCGCGAAAACCCAAGCGATCAGCTTTGGTACCCGGAGACAGCCTCCTCCGCTGATCCTGCAGGGCCAGCAGGTCCCCTGGAGCAGCCGAGCAACCTACCTGGGGGTTGTGATAGACAGGAGACTCAACATGACAGGGCATGTCAAGAAGCGGCCACCGCAGCGAAAACCGCGCTGATCCTGTTGCGCCCGCTATTCCAATCAAGATTGCCATTAAGAACAAAGTTGTCGTTGTACAAGGCGTATGTCAGGCCTCACTTGACGTACGCTAGCCCGGCATGGTACGCCCTCGTCAGCGAGAACCAAAGAAGAATCCTGCAGGTGGTCCAGAACCTCGCCTTACGGCGAGTAACCCAGGCACCATATTATGTTCGCAACTCAACACTCCATAAAGACCTCAAAATGGAAAGCCTGGAGGCTCACATCGGCCGGCTCGCGTCCAACGCATTCCGCCGTGCCGATGCATCGGACCATCTGCATCTTCGTAGCATCGCGCCACTCCACACCCGACCGCCAGACGAGAGAAGACGCCTGCCGAGGGATACTTATCCCCCACCCCCTCCCTCCCCATTCCAATTCCTGAGCAGTCACCTCGGTCGCTGGTCGCCTAAGCTGGGCCTCTCGCGGGTAACCGCGAGTCTCACCTGGCTGGGCTGACCGCCCAGGTGGCATATGCTCATCCCCCCTTCCCCTGCCTCCTCTGCACTGTGCCTGCCCTGGCAGACACAACTCCACTGGGCCTAGTGCCCACCACAATGACGCGGTCATAGTAATGGCCGCCGCCAGAAACCACGGCGAGAGGGCATCCGCCCAGCTGCCGTTTCCCAGCGCCATGGCGCTGGAGGAAAGAAATTCAAGAGTTTTTTTTAAGTAAACGCATAAACGGTTGTGGGTTCAAATTCCCAATATATTTTTGGCGTGATATTGTACTAAGTTGTACAATCTCACTATATATTATATTGCAAAAGCAAATAGTACAAGTTTTACATAACAATAAAACTTGTATTATTTGGGATGTGACGATGCACAGCATCTGTGAGAGACGTGTTTATAACTCCTGGTGACCACGCACGACGCTATGTGATCTAAATCAGAATGATTGTATAAATTGATTCTGATACCTTCAGATAAATTGATCTGTAAAACCACAAAAAACATGAGTAATATTGTTTTATTTATAAGCAATTTGAGAAACCAAGAATTGTAAATTGCTTAATTTTTTTATTCAATTGATAAACGCTCTGCCGGAAGCAGAGCCAAAATAATGTAACTTCAATTATTAGATTTACTTATAATCTGCATACAAACAAATTTTAAAAGATGTTTTGCAACTCGCTGATAAGCATGAGTAGGAAAGGAAGTTTTCATAACCGTCTAAATAATAAAGCTAGACGTGCTCATTTCTTTTGATATTGATTTACTAACCTTTTAAAGTATCGATTATTATTCATGAAGCCCTTGCGTAGCCTCCCCTCTAAATTACACAACAAAATTGTTACCTTCTGTAGCCTGTTTCAGGTGGTCTAGCTAGTTTCTTAATGTAGAATCTAGAACAACATTTTTCTTAGGATGACACCACCGTCTAGAGTAATTTTCAACAGGTCTCGCCTGTTTCACCGAAATATTTCTAAACGAAATATGATGTTAAAAGTACGAGCAGGATCGAAATGCCAATGAAAATGTCGTCCGGTCTATTGGAAACTATCTCCGGCTCAGACCAACCAACTCCATACTTCCTTTTTTAACATCTATAATAAATTTATAGTAAGCAGAGACGCGTTCTAGAGTAGGTACCACGCTTCGCCAAGCGTAATGTAGGACGTCCTCCCGCGAGATGGGGCGACGATATTCACTAAGGCGGCGGCGGGCAACGGCTGGATGCGAAGAGCTGAAGATCGAGCTCAGTGGCGTGCCATTGGACAGGCCTATGTCCAGCAGTGGACGAGGTCCGGCTGATGATCATGATGAAGTAGTTTCTAGTTAAGTAGAACACATTAATAACTCTAGAGCATTTAATAGAATGCTCTACCAAATACTATGTACTTAGCCCAATAATATGTTACAATTTTTTTTTCAATTTAGAGTTAAACTGGTCAAACCTTTGAACGCCTTTGTAAAATTTAAGACTTGAGTCCATCATCACCCACTTTTAGTATTATAACTTCATAAAAGCATCAATGAATGCTCACCAGAACCGCAACCAGACCGACAATTCATGATATGAATATCCTATCTGCTACTTAGGTACAGTTTTGAAGAAAACTGGGCTTGACATACGACGTGTTAGAAAATATGAGTTTATAAGCTCATTAGTTTTTCAACCAAAATTTAGGCCGACTAATGATTATATCATTCTTCGAAGTGTAATAAAGTTATAAGTAATTAATACTACTATACATTTACATATAAAGTTATCAGTTTTATAATCGCTTCTTAGCTGTATTTTAGAACTACAATAATTCACTCTCTGAAATTCGCTTTTAGAAGCAAGCGAATTTCAGAGAGTGAATTAAATACAGATGTACTCAATTTAAACGTCCGATTTACTCCGGACTTAATGATGTCGTAGACATCCAACATGTTCTCCGCCATATTGGAGTTGCGACTACGTGTACACCTCGCTAGCCAGGTTCAGTTTATGCAAAACTCATGGCAATAAGCAGCGGAATACCTACGTTACGCACGTGGATATCGCCCAAGGTATATATATATAGACATCATATAACAAGACTGTTGACAGTAGTAATTAGCACAACTACCTTTACACAGCTCTCATGTTCCATGAAGATATTATTTTCATTAGCTTTTCCCAGCTCTGGAACCAAAGTTACAAAAAATGAATGAAACTTCTTGATAGTCTTTTTTTTGCAGTATTATTGATTATCATACTTTATGGTATCCAACAACTTAGTAATAAAAGGTTGTCGTCTGTAATTCTCGCATTTCATATCTGACCACTTCAGTAATAAAAGGTCCTAATACAATACAATTCACTGCTTGATAGGCCCAACTGGAGACTTTAATTTGGTCTTGACTTGATTCAGAAGGCAGAATTATATAACCGCTTTCTTTTCCACTTTCTCCTGCTTCTTACTCTAAATAGAAGGAAATGTTTCTATTTAGATGCAAATTTTACTTCTTCCAAATATTAACCTATGTGTTGCCACCGCATTTTCTAGCTGGATGCTTTTTTTTTTTTTTTCTCTAACTTGATTATAGATTTCTTCCACTACATCAGCTTCAATTCTGATGGTTACTGGGATGCACAACCGGGATACACAGTTTCTATTATACAGTACGTCATGTATTAAATACTTTTGCCGAGGTACTCACGGGGATGTGCACTCACTCACTGGCACAAAGATAATACCAAATTAGCCAAAGAAACCTTCGGTGACTTTTTATAATACTTATGTGGACTTTAGTTTTGGACATATTGCTTCTTTTTATCCATTACTTAACAATCCATATATCATTTATAAACTATTCGTTATCTATTAGAAAATTTCCTATTGGTTTGCTTTATCAGTTGTCGAACGTGAGTCGAACTATTTTCTATCCTTGCTTTCTCGAACCGCTTGAAAATTCTTATTGGATAAAGTCAGATGATATGTAGAATGCTCATTATTAAGTAGAAAAGAGTTTTCAAAGCCCCAAACCATCTACACCCGTCTCCGATATACCCAGAGGCAGGCTCCGTATTTCTCAACCCAATGTATACAGAAAGATACTGTTACATTTAAATAAAGTTATTAACAATCATGCAAGACTCTTGTGCTAAGTTCTGGGCTTATGTTACCAGTCGCCGGATTCTCACTCGCGGAAAGGCCAGAATATTGGTATGCACTCATACTTGACAATTGCTAATGTATAATTAAATGTATACTAGATTTTTATGCTTAACGCATGCTTCTCAATTTTGATGCTTGTACGGTTGACGAAGGTCTAACTGCTTCAAATAATCTTGGAAAAGGATTATTGGTGGCATGGAGGTAAATGGCTAGATGCATTCCCGCGATTAAACCGGGAAGGGCCTACGGAGCCCAAACCATCAGCCACTGCCTCCGATACGCTCAGAGGCAGCCTCCTTATAACTGCCCCCCTCCCGTACAATTGAGAGCATTTCTAATTAAAATAGTACCGAGCTTTTTTAATTTTTATTGTACGGATAAATGCACTTTAAATTGGACATACCTTATGTCAAGTCGCCTTAAGCCCGAGTCCCCCTTAAGGCAACTAAGATAAGGTGACTGGCTAGAATCTTTGCCGAAGAGGCCATACAGAAGATCCCGTGATTGCTAAATACTATGGAGCCCATAGCTAAATGTTATGACTTTCATAGCGATGGCAGTAACTACGAATAAACAGCAAATCCACAATTCCTTTATCCTCACTCCTCTAGGATTGAGAAAATGAACCTCCGATATTCCGTGTTTGAAACACTTTTCCTGCCAGAAGGCTTTGAAAATCCTTCAAATCCTTGTGTCTAATTCTTCTGAGTATTCGTTAACTCGCTTAGGATACGCTCCTAGCGAATATAGCATTTCAATAAATTTAGTAATTATCCTTAAATAAAAAAAGATTATCTAAAAATAGACTTTTTATATATGTCGGAGAATAAGGTGATTGGGACCAGAGCTTGTTCCGATCCCATTTCTGATTGTCATCGATCGGCATAGTGACAGGCAACGCCATCTGGTTTTGACCACTGGCAACTATTAAATATATATATGATGAGAATAGAATCTTTTATATATTTGATAACTCGTTCAGGATACGCTCCTAACAAATTTATCGCATTTAAACGAAGGTAGTATATTACTAGATAATATACAACTAAGTAAACTCGGTGAAAACTAATTTATTTAGTAAACTCCGTTTACCTCGCATGATATTATGCCGAGAACGTCTCTAAGAGTGTTAAACAAGCGATGAGTCCTCTTGCTTTTTTTGCAATGCCCGTTAGCTGAATAAAATTGGGCCATAACTGTTGAAAATCTGAGACATATACCTAACCTTATTGTAGGTTATAACACAGTCGTGTTCGGTGAAGCTCAGAATCCACTACTGTATTGGTATATATGATACCAAGCAACAGAACAGAATTACATGCATGTAGATACTTGTTAAACAAGAGGTTCAAATGACTCACCCGTTGTCCAATTTTTACCTTTGAATTTCACAAAAACAAATTCTCTGATGAGGACGAACCTCTTTGCTGGAGGCCTTCCCAGGAGTAGGCCCGATATAGAAATCCGGTTCACGATGTGAAGAAATTTCACCTCCAACACTACACTTACCACAGCACTTTCACTTTTAAACAATGTTACTCTGATGGGAAATAACGACGCTATGCGGTAAGAAGCGTAGTGTCGCCTTTACAACGTCTCGGCGCCCTACCACCTGGGACCACGTGACTTCCGGCGAATCGCTGATTGGTCGAAAATAGCAACCGGAAGTGAAAATCATTGGATAATCAAAGGGAAGTATACAGCGCTCTCTCACAGATGCTGTGCATCGTCACATCCCAAATAATATTCTATTAGAAGATCATAATTATTGTTATTACGATCGTTTACTTAAAACATATTACACAATACACATTACACATACAATACAATAGAAACTCGATTAATTCGGACTAATTATTGTCGTTAATAGTTTTGTTAGTCATCCGGATAATCGAATCTATAAAGAAAAGCTGGCTTTTTGCATTATGTAGCACAAAATTGTTGTCTATTAAAAACAACAATTACCTACATATCAACGTTTATTAAGAAATTATTAACATTTTCCTACATACGATTTATACACATATTAATTACTTATGCATTTACGTACGTACAAATTGTCTTAGGTTTCTTTGTAGTAGGGTAGGTTCCCACTTGGGTGAAGGAAGTGTCGCTTATTTACACTTCAAGGAAATAAAAAAGTATCGAGGCGAAACGCGACGTCAAATTCCGCCACTCAACACGCAATGCCTCATAAATTCGACGGTAAATGGAGAACGGAGGTGTCTTATGATTAGGTTCCCAAGTGCCCTCTGCCTACTATGTGCGGAATAGAGTACGACGCTAAAAACGAAAAAATATATACAATATACATAATTAAAAAAAATGATTAATTAATAATAGAATGAAATATACACACACACACACTATAAACATTTCAATAAATTCAACAGTTTCAAATGAATAAAAAATAATAAAATAAAATTACTTTAACTTAATTGGTTTTTTCACTTTTTATTAAATTTAAATTAATTTCACTTATAAAATCGTTTATTCGGTGCAGCGACAATATTGCAAATACGTTGTCGTTGGACTTTGTTTTTTTTTTCGAAATATTATTGAAGACACAGTAAAAGTTGTAGACTTACTTACCGCATACATTCACATAGTACCTAAACTTATTTTTAGGGTTCCGTACCTGAAAAGTTAAAAACGGTACCCTAACAGGGTCACTTTGTTATCCGACTGTCAGTTTGTCAAGACCATATTGAAAATTGTACAAATCCAAATTTTAAAGTATCCTATAGAAAAAGAACATCATTACAAACCTATAAAAAAACCTAAAAAACCTAAAATTAGTACAGAACTCTGGGTGGGATGTTCTCCACACTGAATTCCGCCAATAGTAGGGCGTAGGCAGAGGGAACCTAGTGTTAAGACACTCCATTCCCTATTTTCTGCCGAATTGCGAGTAATTGCGTTTTGAGAGCGCTCGTCAAGAGCGAAGATATGAAACCACATCACGTCACACGCTGGTGCCTCTGCGTCACATAAATATTTCTGTCATCTCGTCGTAGTCATTGTTTCACTCTCACCTTCGTTCTCACAATTAAAAAGATGAATCAATTTACTTTGACGAGCAAAAACTTATAGTAAATGGCGCGGACCGCATTGTGGGGCTCCAATATTTTCATTATAGTATTTTGAATAAGGTGACTATAAATTATTAACATATGGGATATTTTAAAACATAAGTAAGATTTTTTTGCAGATGTTAGGTAGAGGAAACCTGGGAACCTGTTAAGAAATAATGTCGAATTTTGTTTGGTAAGGGGAAAGTTAGGACATCCACACACACTGTAGATTTAATTATTTAGAAATATATTTAAAATATCTAAAAATTTATAATTAGGACAGAATTGAGCTCCTCCATTCAACACACTTAAGTTTCGAAAATTGTACAGTACCTGAGGAACGGAATATCTTAACACAAGGTTACCTCTCCCTACCCAGCCAAACCTGAGATACAGCGGGAACCTACAAAAAAGTGGATATTCCTATTGTCTCCCAAAGCCTATAACCATGGCCCCAATATCAGCATCCCATCAGAGATGCTATCACGAGATGAAGGCGATAACGCGGCGGCTCTTTTAATATTAATTACCCACAATTGCTCGTTAGCGGCAATTACTTTTAATGAGACGTTTCGATGACCAAAGTGGAAGTTCGATTCCGTGAAGGTTCCACAAGAACCCAATTTTCTTTTGGTGATTTATTGGTTGTCACTTTCCTAAATTGAAAATGTTGATTTAAATGTGTTTTTTTATTATTTTTATATTGTATTCAAAATTTATTATTATTGTCTTCCCTCGCTCTAGCAATGAGGTACAACGCGGCGTTGAGTTGCGCCACTCAACATGCTATGTCAATATGTTGAGTGTGAGTAAGTTGGTGAGTATGTAAATTTTATATTTTCATGTCCTCGCTCTGGTAACGAGGCGTAAGTTTTTAGCGATTTTTTGTTTTTTTTGTAGCTTTAGATTCCCTTATCTTTCCTTCTTACAGAGTGAAGATGCAAAATATAAGCAAATAAAAAAGTAACTTTTTTAATCATTAAAAACAAGTAAATAGCACATAATATATATTTTTGAATTTTATTAACAAATAATAATAATAACTGCAACAATTTGTGTACCATTCAGTCCTTCAATGTCTATTTTTATCAAGAACTAAAAACTAAGTATATCTTATAATCTAATTAATATAAATTTAATTCTCAATTAAAACTAAATTTGGATTAATAACACTGGTCTTATATCTCAATAACAATATTTTTGTATTTGCAATATATATTTATTGTATTTTGTTTCAATCACGTCCAATTGTTCTGTGACAGCTACATATTCATATCTGATCTCATATACGTTTCCATTTTGAATAACTTCATCTATACGATTTATAAGTATCGCACTCGACTAACATACATCTGTCCGTCTCGTCGTAAACATGCCGCGAAAGTGTCCAAACGACCCCGGTTTTGTTATACGTGTGGAGAATTATTTTTTACATCTCTGAGTCGAAATTTTACGTTATTAATTGAATAGTGCTATTTAGACTATTTTGGAATTTCTGCGACGAATCAAGATAAATGTTGTACAAATAGCTATTATGTTTATGAAAGGCAAAATAAAAAAATACATAAAAAATGA
The DNA here is from genome assembly GCA_000313835.2 of Heliconius melpomene melpomene. Classification (NCBI taxonomy): domain Eukaryota; kingdom Metazoa; phylum Arthropoda; class Insecta; order Lepidoptera; family Nymphalidae; genus Heliconius; species Heliconius melpomene. Next base: position 9,354 of record HE671056.1, read on the forward strand.
AAACTAGAGGGATTCGAACCCGTGCCACTTGGAAAGTGACCAAACGCTCCAACAACTAAGATTACTACATACATATTAAAACTGTTTTGGCGCAGTGGTACAGCATGTAACTGAAAATGTGAGGAGCAGAGTATCTTAACAATAGGTTCCTTTCGTGCCCGCTATGTGCGGGATACAGCGTGTAGCACACAACCCATGTAATACATATAGCCATCCCCATGTCCCCTTATATCTGCCCGTAAAAAAATATAATAAATAATGTCCCCATTCACTTATCCAGTATGTATCTCTCTACACAGTGCAGCAATTCAAAACAGACTTCAGCCAGGATGAGGGCTATAACCATCCATTCTAGCCTCACGTGGTGTCTATCTTGCGCCCACGAGGAGACCAGCTCGAGGAGTTCCACACAGTGGGAGAGCCGCTCGTTGAGGACCTGATGGTGAATATGGTAAAGAAAAAAACTATAGTAAAACAAAACAAAAATAATGGTACCAAAAAATTGTGTTTTTAAATAAGCAGTATTAAAATCGGGTGTTTAAGGATTTTACTATTATTAGATGTAATTAGAATTTTTAGATGTAGAATCTGAATATATCGGCTTTTTAGTTAACGGGTTATTAGTTAATTTCGAAAAATTTGGGTTACAACATTAGTTTCAAATTTTATTTTTTTAAAAATCTGTTCTTACATAAACTTTTTGAAATGTAAATATTAAATTTTAAAATACACTTCACATTAAAAATATTCTAAGTTGAACCGACAAACTTACCCGAATCCTCCTTGGTATGCTAAAATAAGCAACAGTGTTAGAGTACAATCTCTCCAGTCGCTCTTCTTCCCAGTAACAATCGGGAGTATCCAAGAGGTCGGACTCTACGTTAAGTCGGTGACGGAGGGAGAATAACTCGCCTAGCTTACGTACTACCTGTAATATAAAGTACATATATAAAATTACAAATTATTTAATTTTACGAGTCATTAGAATGTAGCAATATTTTAATGAAGTTCATTCATTGCCTCAAGTTGGAATTGAACCCAATATCATAGCTTTTAAGGCCGAACGCTGTGTGCTGTACCATAATGGCCTCAATTATTTGAATAATACTATTTTTTACAATAATCTAGTATTAATATACTCCTACTTTTAACATTAATACATATTTCAGTCCACAATTATCTCTATATAAATTTAAATGAATAACACCTAATTAATATCAACAAACATATATAAGTACCTAATAAAAATTGAGGTCAGTTATGGCGCAATGGCACAAGCGTGTGACTGTAAACGCAACAGGTAGTGGGGTCAATCCCCATTCACAAAAATATTTATTTTTTCATTTCTTCGCTTTAGTGTCTAGGCAAAAGCAAGGCGTTAAGTCCTGGTGGGACTCAACACACAATGCCTCCAGAATTCAGCAGAAAGTAAAATGGAGGGTCTTAACACTAGACTCGTAAAACTTTTTTACATATAAATACCTCCTTCTTTTCCACCTTAGTAGCACCTTCCTTCTCCATGAGCAAGGTGTGTGTTCTTATGGAAGTGGCTAGGGCTTCAAGTCTCGCTTCCCAAGCACCCAAACGGGCTGACTGAGCCATTGCATGACTGGAATTGTAGAAATATACATTTATATTATAATATTTTAGCTTAACAATTTATATGAATTAAAATTGTATGGAATGGACAGAATGTGGTAACAGAATTGTCTGAATGGGAGCAGAATGTCTAGGAACACAAGGTTCCCAGGTTCCCTCAGCCTAATACCCGGCTAATTCAACACCGCGTTTTATTTCGTTACTAGACCAAGGAAATAAAAATATAAAAATATTAAATATTTCAGTGTCTCAAGAGGATATCAAACCTACAACCCGTCACATTTATAATCACACACTTGTGCCCCTGCGCTACTACTGGCCTCTGTATAACATTATGGACACAACTACAGTAGCATTGTATACTTATATGTTATACTATTATATAATGTGTGTGCATGCAGTGGCGTCTGCATCGCTCATTAATTATAGACAGTCACCAATAAACAAAGTTATAGTAAAGATGATATCACGATACGGTCATTAACCGAATACCAAACACCTTCTAAGTTAGGTATACACAAACCCATAATACCTATGTTATACATTACAAACAAAATAATACCTGAAAGAATATTTCTCTAAAGAATTATCACCGTCAGGGACAAGCACAAAACAAGACTCTTGCAAGTAGCATCTTTTCCTGGGGAAAGAAGAAGTTTAATAAATATAAATATAAAACGAAAACGTAAAAATCTGGCAATAAACTCATCAGTTGCTGTTGTCAATAAAGAGGTTACAATTGTGTTTTATTAAATAAAATAATACAATGGTAGCTTATCATACATGAAATTTCACACATCATTATCAAATAAATATTTTCGGACTGTAAGGTAATTAATAATATTTTTTAATAATTAACATTATTTTAATAGTTATTTTTTATTTATGTTTCGCAAATTCGAAACACATTCCGCAGTATTAATAAATTTATTTTGTGTAAAAGTTATCAAATATCTTTTTTTGGATTTTGTAGGTGAAAATATTGTATTACTAAAGTAAATGTATAAATTTATTTTCTTGTCTACTTTTTCTTTACAGAGTGATGGATAAATTATTGTATGATTTATTCATAATAAAACTCACGCATTTGGCTGGTATTGATAAGTCATAACTTCTCTTTCTTTTGTGACAACCTCTCTCGGATAGCTCTCCTTTTCAAATCTGATAATAAATTGAAATATTATAATCTTTTCACATTTTTTGTTTTATTTAGACAGTAAAGATTGAAAATTCCCTGGGAAACCAAACTATGAATTTTTGGACATAAAAGAAGAGTCCCACATTCTGTATGACCCAAGGAATAAACAGCAAATAGTATATTGAACTTAGAAATCAATGAATTGTCACTATTTTTCTACCGAATACTGATACTAATGCTGCGTAGTGGCACAGCACAGCATCTGTGTGCAAATGTGACGGTTGTGGTTTAAATTCCCACTCAATGGGAAAAATATGAACACAAAGTGTGGTGTGTGCATAGCTCAATACAAAATGTCTTAAATTCAAAATAACATGTCTCAAATTCAGCATAATGCCTCCTTTAGCACTATGTTCCCTCAGCCTACCTTGGTAAATGTGGAATACCACCATATTCCACAAGTTGTAAGTTTAAAATTAAGAAGATATCATAAAACATATTACATATTATAGATACTCACGGCCTTATAAAATCTAATACGTTATTAGCTTCTAATTCAGTACAATTCCAAAATACAACAGCACCTTCTTTGAAGAAAATTATTTCACGAGGCTCATTGCCAATGCTGTAGACTGGTGTTGCTACCACGACATCACCTATTTCTTGTGCTTTTAACCTAAAATTAGGACAAAGTTTCTGTTATATAACCATAATACTTATGAAAATACCACACTTTGTAAATATTTATGTTTACAATAAACACTTTTGATAGAATTGAAGTGGAATAATAATAGAAAAATGTTTATAAGGACTTGAATCCACATCTTTTAAATACCATCCATGATCAAGATATTTTACAAGGAGTATAGGTTTGAGTCTCCTAAATATTTTTCCATACTTAGTGTTGAATAACACAAAAACATGTTTAAATGAAAATGTGAAATATCCTTTACCCAATATGAAGTATATAAATTGATAAATAGTCATTTAAATTTAATGTTATATTTTAATACTCTTGAACAGTTTCAGTGATAATAATTTATTATCACTGAATATAAAAAATAGGAATTATTTATATTGATCAAAAAAATACACAATCACTTTTCATTATTCCTATCAAGCTATGCTTGGCAACTTAAGACTCATGACGAATGTAATGATTGAATGATTATCTACTAAATATTTAGTAAAAAATAATCCAAAAAGAATAGTTACATCACTTATATAAAATATTACATCATTTTTATAAGAAAATAAATCTTTAAAAACCTTACGTTCCCGGTTCATACAACTTTTGCTGTATTAATTTCTCCTTTACACCTTTTAAATCATATGAATTAGCTGTAGCATACGCTAAAGTTAAATAATGTCCTTCTTTCTTAGTTAAGTCTTCTAGAACGACTTTTTTATGAACTGTTTTCTTCTTCAAAAGCAAGCTCTTGTTATCCACAGTCATAGTTGTGGGCTGTATATTATTATCTGAATAATTTCTAAATATCTGTCCCATACGAATTAAATCATTTTTCTTAAAAAATATATAATTATTGGCCGGCTTCAACTCATTTAGTGAATTTGATGCGATTATTTTAAAAGTATTGCGTAAAGTCGATATAGCGACTCTTGATATAAACAGCGTCATAATATTAAAGTACTTTTATTTATAATTTTGATAAGCCTTCAACAGGTTTATCAAAGTTAAAAACTTAAAAAAGTAAGGCTGCATTGAGGTTAGAATGCGATATTTTTATTTTGACTTTTTGACATTATGTTGACATTTTGGTTTTTTAAAACTATAATTAGAATCAGCTAAAATCCTGATAGAAAGTTTTATTGAATAATTACAAAACTGATTCTATTTGCAAAATCTTATTATTTTTAACTTATGATTATAAGAATCAGCCAAGGTAATTCTAAATTTTGTTTGTTGTGAAATAAATATATATTATGTTATAAATATCTTTAATAAATGTAAATAAATATATTTAATAAATATTTCAAGTCTACTTCAATGCATGGATAATAATGTCAATAAATATATAATATCTCTATTTTTCTAAATTAAAAAGACGATTTTTATTAGTTCAACTATAATATTACTATGGCAATACTATATTAAACTTATGATTTCTGACTGAACCTGTATCTGAATCTGTTTTTGACAATGATGTTGTTAAATTCAGTAATGTTGAGTAAATGTGTTCTGTGGTTAAATTATGCTATAATTTTACCAATTACTGTATCGTAAAATATTAATGTAGGTTGAGTAGGAAGGCAGACCCTGGTTTTTACCAGGGATTAATGCCAGGGATTAATCTCAGGAAGAAGAAGACTTTCGTACATAAAAATGTGCATCAACAATATACAGCTGTATGCATCTTGAATACATTACACAATCAAGTAGATAACTTAATATATTTAATTGAATTTCAATTTTTTTTTTATTAAAATAGGTGACAGAAAATTAACTTTATCCGTAATGAAGCGTCAATTGTTTATTTGCTTAAATATTTTTTTTAACATCTTAATCACTAGATAAATCTTCATCAGATGAATCGGTATCATTTTCACTGAACTCTTGTTCCTCTTCTTCTGACTCATTATCACTAGCGCGAAAAGTAAAGTCATCTGTTAAATCGTCAATGATTTCCTCACTTTTTTTATATTCCTCCTCTACTTTTTTCACCTCGTCATACAATGCCGTCCATTCACTTTCAACCATGCTATTTATTTTCTCTTCTACGAGCTTCATTGCGTTGTTAATATCGCATTGGACATTTTCTTTCACTACGAAACTTTTTATGTCTACCCAGGCCATTTCCAACGGATTAAGGTCTTGATGGTTTGGTGGAAGACGCAACACCGTATGATTGTGTTCTTGAAAAAGTTTGTCAATTTTGTACTTATTTGTTTTGTTTTTAATTAAACTAATTAGTTTAAATAGTTCTGGTTTAAGCATATTTTCGTTACAAGGTACACCCTTATCAAGAAGCCATGATATCATGTCTGACTTCTTGGCATTTGAAGTCGGCGGTCTGTCCTCGATTTTTTTACTATAAGCAGCATTGCTTAGTACTACAATTGAATTCGGTGGAAGAACTGGTATTAGTTTTGTCCGGACCCATCTTTCGTAGTTCTCAGAATCCATTGTCCCTTGATAGTCTCCAGTTTTTATACCTTCTTTAAACATTAATAGGCACAAGCCTGTTTCATATTTAGCGTTTGCGATGACAATACGAGGATTTTTAGTAACGGTCTTTTTTGATGTATTCTCCGGCTTTTGTATTGAATTCCTACAAGAAACGTCTATGATCGATTCAGTGGTGTAAACAATGGATCTGCCATCAGCACGGTATTTAGCTAATTTAGCCAAATATACGATACGTTCAAAACGAATATTCGTTTTTTCAATCAATATTTTTTTATTATCTTCAGTTCTCTTGTACTTAAATCCTAAATTTTTAAGTAGGTTCTGCAAGCTTGTAGTAGATCCTCTGTAATTAATTTCTGTTTTCAACTTTTTAACAAGCTGAATAATAGTGGGCAGTTTGCCTTCAACGATATGAAAGGTGTGAACAATCCTTCTAATCACCAACTGATCATAGCAATTTGCATCAGTAACCGTTTTTCTTCGAAGTCTCTTCTTGCCTGGAGTACGAAAACCCAAACTGGCGTTAGATGTTTTCACTAGATTAACAATTTGTCGACAAGTGTTCACACTTACACCTGTTGCTGCTGCAGTTCGCTTTTGCACACAATTCAAATGAAATTGAAGTCCTTCTTCAGATTCCTTTTTCATAAAATTTAAAACATTATACACCATTTCACGTGTCTGGGTACGCAACACTGCGTAACGTCCGAGAGGCATTTTAACTAGATAAAACAAATAGATTCCAAAAAAAAAAATTAAAAAATTAAAAAATGTGATCGTAAGTGTACTTCTATAACCGACGTGTGTACACTCCTATAATATTGCGTTCACACTAAGTACAGTATGGTAAAATCCTTATTTATAATCGGAGGTATAGTGTGACGCCCTCTCACGTTACAACTGTCACTACACTACGGTACAGTCGGTATGAAATATGAATATAATTATAATATCATATAATATAGTCTGGCAAACATGTTATTGATAATGGGAAACACGCGCGGCAACTGCGCAGTATACTATGCGCAGAGAACGTTCGATCAGTGTTACCCTGTTATGTTGTTTTACCCCACGCTTAGCAAATTACATTTACCTATACGAAAATTAAAATATTTGATCATCTTTATGTTGTAGTAAATTACACAAAACGAAAATTTTATGAGGATACTACTACTACTACTTAGTAGCTAACAATATAACTAATGGCACATTATATTTATTTAAATATGTATATACTATATACACTTATGTACAACATAAACATTCAGTATGCGTAATACAAGCTTATACAATATGGATAAAGAAATATCTGGCAATATTTAAACTTTTTAAAGATTATATAAAAAATTATAATATTGGGTAAATTATTTCAATAAATTTTGAGGTACAAAAAAAGAGAGTGCGGTATCCCTTTGCCACACAACAAGTTACTGTGCGTCAGTGTGAGCGCTACGTCCTTACAGGACATTCGCACCCACACATCTTTATAGGTACAATCGAGCTCACACTATATTGTTCAAACAAGAATATAATTAATTGTAAACAAAAATACCTTTGACCGTTTTGATTGCTTGCTTTATTATTTGTCAATTTTTATTTTTTACTTTCTTGCATGCATTAATTAACGTTTTAAAGAAAACTGTAAAAAAGTTTTGATTGAATTGATGGAGATATAATTTATTTGTTAAGACCTCTATTTCCATTATTCCAAAAAATATTTACTTACCCATAACTTGATTTTGCATATTGCCTAAAGCCAAAATCTTATATTTGCTTGCATGTTTTATATATTAAAATTATTTTTTCAATTTTACTTTTTTTATTGAAGTTGTATTGAGAAGATTTGTATGTGGCCATTATAATAATTTCAATTCAGTTTTTTATTTAATTTTTCAATTGACTTACTTATCCATAACTTCATTTTGCATGTTGCTTAAGCTAACACACTAATTATTATAATATTACTTGATAAATATGCTCTACTACGCCATTTCGTATATATGATGCTATCGTATGATATTATATTCATATTTCATAGTAATGAACTGATAGCGTTGCGCTCGACTGTACTATGCTTATATGTATGTATGCTTCCCATTATCAATAACATGTTTGCCAGACTATAGCATCATATATACAAAATGGTTCAGTAGAGCATATTTATCTAGTAATATAAAATCAAGTTATGGATAAGCAAATTGAAAAATTAAATAAAAAACTGAATTGCATTTATTATTATATTATAATACACACGAGAACACGTATGCGCAGAAAACGTTCGATCAGTGTTACTCTGTTATGTTATTTTACCCCACGCTTAGCAAATTACATTTACATGATAATTAAAATAACTAGTCATCTTTATGTTTTAGTAAATCATACAGAATAGAAATTTTATTAGAACATCTAAATATCGAAAAATAATCAGCTGTTCCATACATGTTTGACGAGAATAATTCGAGAGTGGCCCGAAAGTTTTTTTTTTTGTGTAAATGACGAACAGGAGTCAATTGTAATGTTCTGCTTATATAACTAATGAACCATGATATTTATGTCAATACAATATAGACAGGAACCATAATATTTATGTACATACTATACATATACATGTATGTACAACGTAAATATTCAATACGCGTAATGCATGCTTGTATACCGTGCAATATGGACAAAAAATATTTGGCAATTTTTAAATTTTTTTAAGATTATATTAAAAAAAATGGGTAATTTATTTAAATCAATATTGAGGTACATAAAACAAAACTCTGGTATCCCTTCGCCATAACGTGGTAATGTACCTCAGTGTGAGTGCTACGTTCTTTACAGGAAATTCATACCCACACATCTTTCTAAGTACAATTGAGCTCACACTATATGGTTCAAATTATTATGGTAATGAAAACGTCCAGAGAACGACGACAGGAAAGGAACTTAATTCATTATTAAAAAAGGCTGTTAAAATTATTTAGGATAAGACATATTATTATTTTCTAATATCGAAGGCAACAGTGATAGATATATTGAATCTTGGTTTAAGTTTGTATTTTTAAAACTTCACTAAAATAATTTTTACCTAATAAAATAGTATTTCATTTATCTTCCAATCGCAGCTGTAGTAATTCGATAATTTTAAATCATTTAGTTATATGGAAATGACAATAGTGCCAGTCCTACAGAAAGCTACCACCAGCGAGGAAGATAAATATAATTAACACTACATGTATAACAATCATTAGCTACCTGGGCGAATCAACAGATTTTAAAATTCAAAATTAAGAAACCTTGCATATGTTTTTATAATTTAAAAACTAAAATTTTTGAAAGGCTTTTTAATGGAAAAATCCACATTGAAGTTGATCCAGTCATTTGAGAGATACAATGCCACACCCACTTTTCTGAGGGTTAAAAACAAAAGCTAGTCCAACAACACATCCCCGTCTTCCTCACAGAATAAAGTGTGTATCTTTCTCGAATATTCCACACCCACTTTCCTTGTCTTTGCTCCTGGGAGTGCTGCACGAGATACAGGTAATGAACCCAGTTCAGAATAACCATCTGATTGTAATGACTGAAATAGGAAATAAGAAGTTATTTTTATTTCAACTTTTTGCAGCTTCACCTGCATTGTAAGATTAACATATACATATATATATGTTAAACATATCATCATATAAATAAAAATGAAGTGTCTGTCTGAAATTGTAAAATAAATGTTTTTTTTAAATGTATATACTTAGTTATTAATTATTTATTTCTTTTATACTTAGTTATTTACACAATATTAAAACACAAACGAACGATTTTAATATTTCTCTCTGTTTTTCTTTTTGTCCAGGCTGAATTAAATTTCATGAGACTTTCATTGGGGGATAGAGTTACACAGGCTATTTTTATCTCGAAATTACCGATGGATAGGGATTGACGCGAGAAAATTAGCGAAGCTGTTTAAAATTTGGTTATAAGAAAAATATCATATGAATTAACTTACTTCATATAATTCCAAGGGGGTTTTGTATCTAGAGCATATGGCTCTGGATATTTCTAGACTGGAATGTGGTAAAATTGCTAACATCTGTTGCCAAAGTCTACCTAGACCGTGACCTGTAATAAAAATAATTACATTTATACAAAAAAAATGTCTAATTGTTTACAAGACGGAGGATGACAAACGCTCATACAGATAAATTGTATATATTTACCATCTTTATCTACTGCTACACATTTCTTGTTATCACCGCGCATATAAAAATCTGCTTGTTCGTCTAAGGCTTGTTTGGCTTTTCTGTAATAAAAGATAAGATATATTTTTTTAACTTCACGCTGTATCCCGCATATAACAGGGTAGACAGGGTAGGGACCTAGTGTTAAAACTCCTTTCCCCACTTTCCTCCGAATTTCCGAGATACTACATAAATTATATTCTTTATTGTACAAAATATACATAAGAAAACAATAAGATACAAAGTAGTTGACAAAGGTGGACTTATCTCTATAAGAGATCTCTTCCAGCCAACCAGTGGATGTGGATACATATTGAGTAACGGAACTAAACCACCACTTTTTGTTTTATTACCAGAGCAAAGAAATGAAGATATTAAATATTTTATGACTTTAGAACCCAAAATACTGATTTTAGATAGTATATAAATAATCATGTAATTCAAACGAGCGATGCCTCAAGCGGGCGAAGCCGTAAGTGGGTTTCCAGTATCAAATAATAGTAATTGCAAACAATAGTAGTATCAAATAATATATGTTAAGTTGTACATACTTATAAGGTTCTTCTGCTATTGCTTTAGTGAACTGTATGATAGTCAACGCCAGTTCATTTGGAGTGTTTACTATAATAGTGTCACAATCTGCGCTTACTAATAAATCTAAAAAAAATCATAATTCAATTATGCATTTCTTAATTTTTTTACTTAATTCCGAATAGCTACGTTGAACTTCGCAACGGTTGCGGATTCGATACACATTCAGAGATATTTAATTATTTAAATTTTCCCTCTTCCAAAATTTAAGCAGTGTGTCAATAACGCAGTATCTTAACCCTAGGTACCTCTGTATATCCTGCTTTATATTATAAACAGTACTCTAAAAAAACCAATATGTAGAGAAAAAACTCAATTAAATTGATAAATAAATTATATATTATTATTTAATACATAAATCATTATAACCTGTAATAGCTTTTTCCAATTCAATATCAGACATCAGCCTTTTAGTTTTAGCACCTTTACGGCCAGACCTTAAATATAAGCATAACAATAAAAAAAGTAAAAAAGCCCTAGGTTACATAATTTGAGATATAAGTAAATTAGTATTAAACCATACTAGTCCACCACACAATGTAACAGTAAGTGTATGTGATGTGTGTGGGTTCATGGGAATACTCATTTTTTATTCTTATACATATTTTAAGAAAGCAGTCTTGGCATGGTGGCTCAGAGTATGACTGTAAAAGCCACGGTTGTGGGTGCGATTTCCACTCCTGGGTATAAATTATTTAATATTAAGGCAATAAAATACTTAAAGTGTAGGATTGAGATCTGTGACACTATGCAACAATTTGAAAGTGTGGATATGAGACTCTTAACACTTAGTTGCTTCTGTCTACCCCTCTAAACAGAAGGATACGGCATGAAGGTAAAAGAGAATGAAAAAAAAATCTTTTTCTTTACCCCATGTAATACTCACTTAAAATAATCCTTCATACCAAACAGCACTAAACTCAATTTACACTCCGCCAACTGCATAGCTTGTTTCATATGTTTTGAAAGGCTGTGAGACACTACCAACTCTTCTAAGTCTTCTATTCTAAGAATGTACAGACCGTGATCACACTTTACTTTGGATGGGGTTAGTTGCACCTGTAACATTATACTACTAGTTTATTAAATTAAATAAAATAAAATTTAAATATTTATGGAAATCCAAAACAGTGTTCTACTCTAATTCTAAAATTTTAAAATCTAATTTTTAGCAAGATGGGTGTCAGTGTAGGTTCAACTCCTACTCATATAGAGTGAGCAAAGAGAATCTCGTGAGGGTTGAACCCAACCATCATGTTAGCAGTCATGACTAAACAGATTATATAAATGGCTGAGCAGATTTGATTTCAGGATTTTTAAGTTTTTTTTTTGTTTCATGTTGTATCCCTGAAACATTCCTTTTGCCACTTTCTAACAAATTTTCAATACATTACAATCATGTTGAGTGGACTCATTACCATGCTCTTGTAACCAGAGCTAATGAAGAAAAAGTATTTATTATTCTGAGTTGGATTTGAATCCACAACCATCACACCAGCTAAAGCATAATATATGTATCCAATACAAAATAAAATAAATTACTTACAAAACCATCAGTATTTTCCAAAGTAGGCATAACAGTTCGCATCCATAAAACCAAAGCTGTGTCACATAGAGAGGGAGAAGATTTAAGTTTAACTCCACTTGCATTTGCTTCTCTTTGAATATCAGCACAAAACCATGAGTTGAGTAAAGTTGGGTGAATTTCAATAGTCATATACTGGAAATTTTAAATTTTTACTAAGTATGTATGTACTAATAATTTATAAATTGATGAATGAGTCACATCAAGACGTCATAATTTTAATAACAGTTACAGCATTTAATGGGCATACTCTTGCAAATAGTAATAGTTTGTGTGTTCATATTGCATACCAATATCTCATACTAATCATTTATAACCAAGAAGTACCATAAATGTGTTAATTGACTTTCAGAGTGAATTTTCAGATGATACCTTTCTACTCATACATACTATAAGAAACTTCTAGGAATTATAATAATTTACCTTCATACATTCTCCGGGTTGGTATATTTTATTTGCATTTTTCCTCATTTTTTTCTCTTCTGCCATTTTCTTTTTCAATTTTTGTCTTTCTTCTTTATCTTTTTTAGTAGTACCATTGTGAGAACCACCTGCTTTATTAATTTAGTTATAATAAAACTTCAAGAGTGTAGCAATGGCGTTTCTTATAATAAAAATAGATATACTTATACCTTTTCTTCTTTCTCCTTTTCTTTTATTTCCTGCAGGGCTTGTGTTTATGTGTCCACTTGTTGTAGGTGATATTTCCGTATTAGAATCTATAAAGAATTTGATATGCCTTTAATGTTATTATCGTGTTAATAAAAAATAAGCCTTAAAAATTAAATATACCCTCATCTGAATTACGTTCCATATTATTTGTTACAGGCAAACTAGATGCAGAATCATTTTGAGATTCATCATCAGATGATAAATCAACTATGTCCGTAATCATAATTAAGCGAACTATATTCTAAATAATAATTATTATATTCTATAGAAATTTACGAAGAAACTTGAATATAAAACCGCCAAAACATTTTTCAATTTAACTGTCAGCTGTCAAGGTGTCAAGTCTGTCTGCACTTCTTGTTTGTTTATGGGTTTTAGGCATGCCAGTAGAGAACAGTTTATTTTGCAAATGTCGCGTAGAATGGAGAAAGAACGATGTATTTATAGTCAGTTATATATATAGAGGAAGTAATATGTATAAGACTTAACGGTATAATTAGATAAACCAGAAAAAAAATTACTCAATAAAAACATATTATATTTTTACAAATTTAATAAAAAAATAAATAAATTGAGATAAACTTACATCAGTGAGAAAATATAGAAAATAAAATTTAACAGTTATAAAATTAGTACACGAAAGTCATAGAATTAGTCTAACATAATAAGTTATAATTACGTACTTATATAAATATTTTATATACATATTTCATAGATATAGCAATTATTATTTAAGAAAAGATATTAGTTAGATATTTCCATGTCACACTCAAATATTTCTCTGTTTATATGTCATGAATAAAGAAAGTTACCTATTGTGTGTAGCGATAAGACGGTTACACTGCGCGATTATTGATTTCACATAAATCTGTCATATGAATCATGCTCAAACGCTCCGACTTATTTGTTGCAATATGTAATAGCTGACCTTTACTAAACCTTTGTAGAGAGTAAAGGCAAAATAATAAAGTTATTAACAAGAATACTTCTAATCAAAAATAAGTCAACAAGATGATTTTTTATTTATGAAACCTCTAGATTTATTCATAATATCAACATTAACTATTGTCAATTATTGATATTATGAGTAGTGAAATCCACTTCTATGCTCTTTTGTGATAATGTCCAATCCGCATTAAATATAACATTTTACTTTATAACATAACTTCTTTAAGAACACATAAGTACTCACAAAAATCAACAGTTTCATATGTAGGTACTAAATATAGTCTAAATTTATTTTAACAGCGATAAGCGTTGCGTTTGTATCAGACATAAAAAAACACGAATAAGTACATGAATTGTAATTTTATACATGGTCAGTTAATTAAATAAATAATCACATTGTTCAAGCGGGCGAAGCCGCGAGTAAGTTAGATAAGCAAGCTGCTTATGCAATAAGCAATTTTATTTCGGCGAGTGGATTTTAAAGTTACCAAAAATTAACAGTCACATAAAAATGTGACGTCAGTTTTCGTTTTATAAGCAGTGCTTACACATTATTCAAGTTACGATATTACTATTATTTAAAAACACTAAATTTTCAATCACAACAATTATTAACCCATTCACATTTTTTGTCCCCAAAGCAAAAAAAGGAGGGTGTTAAGTTTGACATGGATGTAACTTAACTTCACGCTTTATCCCTAGCGAGGTAGTCAGAAAGAACGGAGCGCCAAACACTACGGTCTCTACTACATACCTCTTTCGCCTCGTCCACTGTCAACAACCTCTTCATACATGCCCTCCGGGGGGTCCTCATGTTTTTTACGTGACCTTCCTCCAGTATTTTTGATACTGTGTTTTCGAAGATGTTGGGGACCACCACCCAACACGCCATGTCCGGAACGGCAGGAGGTGGAGGACGGAGACATTGAGCATTGTAGCTGCAAGACTACATCTCACCAAGACGAACTATCTATCTGTTTAATTGAAGAAAATATTTGTCGACTTCATAATAAGAGAATTTACTTGAAATTGGATAAAGTTTAAGTACAATAATATGAGTAAAATGATGAAGCCTAAATAGGTAATATTTTGGCTTCCAAGCATGTGTAGACAATACATAGAGCGTAATAGTAAGCTAAATGTCTTGGAAACTAAAGGTCATATAGAGAACTTAGAGAACACTACAAGTTTTATCAAAATCGGTTCAATCGTTTTTATAATATACTTTATATAATGTGTAAAATTGAAAGATTTAAGTTTTTGAATTACATTTCACATACATGATTAAATTATTAAATATAACAAAAAGAACTAACACAATCATTGTATATACGAAGTACAAAACACGTAAAATAAAGTGCAGGTAATACGTGTACAATCGCATCAACATTATGTATCGGTGTAAACACGCACCGAGGCATGCACTACAGGGTACAGCACGATATAGGAAACGTACCCACTACCTCTACCTCTATCTATACCTAAAGCTTTTTGCCCTTGCGTTGCCCTCAACGGATTGTTTCGACTCGGTGAATTAATTCAAGCCTTTTGCAATCTAAACTCTACGTGAGATATGAGAGACTGTCATAGAATATGATGCTTAATTTTTGTGATGTAATGCCTAAATTAGAATTTGGTTTTAGAGGACTTATTGTTCGGTGTTATACTACCATTGTGGTGTACTCATTATATTGAATAGTACGTAATTTTCTTATTAGAAAATTATACGTATTAAAATATAGTAGGAAAATAAACGCTAAGTAAGTCTATTAACGTTATGTTTCATTATTTCACACACCATAAACTGAATAACACCAAATATAAGCAATATTTTCTACCAATAAAAAAGTATTTAAAACGATCATAAAAACCTAAAATTATACCATAAAGGTTTCTTTAATCAATACATAGTTGGTTAACTTCAATTCAATAATACTCCAAATAACAATAATCACCGTGACAAAATAAAACTGTTTAAAATATGTTAGCAGTTAGTCTCACTCCGTTGCTCTATGTCGAAGGGTTCCCTCATTTTCCCTCCCACCTCCAGTCGGTCTTTGTTTACGAGGGCGTTCGGCCGTTGCTCTGCGTGTGCTCCATTTAAAAATAAAACTTATTTTGCGTAGAATTTTAAAGCTATAAGTTAGAATAATTGTGATCTGCTTGAATTATTATTGTATTAATTAGTATAATTGGTGTGAGTAATATACAAAATATTTCAATTATTATTATTTTTATAGAAGATTAAATATCTGTTTTAATTTTTGAAGGAGAAACAACTAACTATCATTTCAAGCCAATTAGTAACCAAATTTTCCTTGTAATTGACAGTTAAAATTTCTTTAACCTATTAATTACTTACACATATTTTAGTCGCGCGTAGTGTTAAACCAAACAAATAAACGAAACCAGTCGCAGCGAAGACAGAAAATAAACAAACGGGCTGTATGTAAAAAATGTAAGACGTGTTCGGGATTTAAAAATATTAAAAAAATAACAAAAATGGATTGGCGCGAAAAACTTTTCGGCCGTGTCCTTGTGAAATGCGATGCACCGGGGACACAGAATGGAAAATTTGAAAATATAACAACTTTGGAGGCGTTGACTGACTGCGTTGAAGATGGAGAGGGTGCTGTGTGTGGAATATACTTCTCTTTTGCCAATATAAGTGATACTAGTGACGATTTTGGGCTACGTCTGGAAGAGATTTACAAGCGCGTTCATCCAAGGTTGAAGGTTGTGGAGGTCGTGCTGTGGGCTCATGTGGGGACCCCCGAGGGTCCAGTGGAAAGGGAAGCAGGTTTTAGACGAAGTTTGACTGGAAAACCTTGGTTTGCTGTGCCTTTTCACGATGTTGATACAAAGGTAAGCTATTAGATATAAGATTACTTCTCTTTCCTTATAAATTATATTTTTAATAACACTTAAAATAAAACATCGAGGAGACAAATTAGATCCTAAACAAATATGTATTATTTCGCACCTGCGTCGGTCTACGCAAAGTCTGGCGGCTAAAGTACTAATTTGCATCGTAAATACAACTTAAAGTTTAAACAAATATAACTGTCCAAAGTGATTTATTATCCGCCTACCATTACCTCCACAATACCCCTCGTGAAGTGCGCCCCCAAAAATTTGTAAACCCTATTTCAAATATAATGGCGTAATCAAAATCTTAATTCATATCCCCAAAACAGAAATTACTCAATTTAAAACCGAGCTATTGTGCAGGATTTTTTTTATAATTGTAGATAATTCTCTTATATTCTCCAATAAAAAATATATTAATATTTTTTCATTAAAAAAATATATGAATATTTTTTTATTATATGTTTGGATAGATACCTACAAAATTAAAGATGAAAAAATGATAGACATTTTTAAATAATTGTAAATATCTATTTTGAATTTGAGAATTTTTAAAATTATGAATATTTATCTGAAAACTTAACTCCCCTACCCGTATGGTACCTAAACCAAAACAATATCGTTTAAGGGACGTTTTTCCAAAAAAATATATTTTGTATTGATATCTATCACAATTTAAGCTTTATTTAAATTAAATCCTCATTATTTCTATTTATTTGTCCCGCTTTTGTCTACAAGATCCCGCTTTTTTACTTAAATTGATTAAAAATCCCGCTTCTTACCGAGATAAAATCTGGCATCGCTGATTATATATAACATTAAAACTTCGTGCTACAATGTTAATCAACTATAAATAAACCAATGGAAGCCACTGACGACTAACAAAAAACATCTTATTTTAATTCATTTAAAAATATATAAAAGGAGTATCTTATTTTAATACATAAAATATTTATATTAAAATGCTTTAGAAAGACAGTTCTTTAGCTCATTGAAAAAAAAACTCATTGAAGAGAGTGCACAAAAACATGCAAAACATAAATTATAATTAGCTTGTTCACAACCAACTTCGTAAAGCAGGCCATATGTAACTACGTACAAAATACGTGCGGTTACTTTTCTTAAAACTTCACATACAGGGGATGTGTGTGTATATCCCTGAGTGTATTTTTTATGTTTAACTTGTTTTTGACAGCGGCTTCGCCCGCTTGGTTTAATAAGAGTGGTCAATTGCGAGTCGGACTTGTATGTCGAGGGTTCCGTACCAATTCCAGTATCATTTACTTTCCAGGAAACTTAACTTTGCGGACGTATACACTCATTTTGTTTGAATTGAACTACAAATATATTGTAAAGCTTTTTTAATGAAATATTTTCAGTTTTTGGTTTTTTTTCTTTATTAGTTTATCATTTAAGTTCTCACTTCTTGCCATTATATAAATTATAATGTAGGTCCATGAATCCAATGAAGCCGTGATAAGGGATCCGTTTTTTAACGTATAGTTAAAACGAAACCTTGTATTTTTATAACATATAATTAAAAAAATGTTACCCATATTATATTAGTACATTTGAATCTAAATAATATCCACACTGTAGGTACACTCAGCTAGAATCACTTTTTATATTATGTTAATTAAACGCATTCCTCATTCACTCGCATAAAATACTCTCGTCTATGAATACTAAGTATTTAATTTTGTAAGTTTTTAATTAAGTCGTCCATGTTTTCATATAATTTTGTTTAGATAATTTTATATGAACAACTCAATTAAACAGAATCTGTACAGTATAAAAATATAGAAATTCTATTACATTAGGATATAGACGTACCTACAGATACGTGTTTAGGTACAGGTGCAGCGTTGAGTTTCGCCGCTCAACACGAAATGAAACGAAGTGCCCTAACACTAGGCTCTCTCTCCCTTACCTACTGTGCTAAACGCGGGATGCAGCAGTAAAGTACATTATATTTCTTAATTTAATAATTCATGCAAACATTGTCAAGTCACAGGCGTAGGAATAGGGGGTGCAGAGTGGTCCGTGCCCACCCCAGAATAGTTTTGTGCCCACCCAGATACGTCCATGCATAAAGTACATATTTTACATCATTCCATAATAATATGTAGATTATATAGTATCAACATCATCAATATCTAATCCAAATAAATTCTTATCAGAACCGCACACGAATCGTGGGCTTACGACGTTTTTATGGGTGCCATAAAGTATAAAACACCCTCGGTGTAGGGAGGGGTGTCGCCCTTACCTCTTAGTAGGGGTAGGGGGTGAAAAGAAAACGTAAAGGAAATCATAGCTTACAGGTGCAATTTCATTAAAACGTTATTTTAGATAGAGCCTTCTGTTTTCATTATGTTTGACGAATTTTTTATTAAGATTATAGATATTTTTTTAGTGAATATGCTGTAATACGCTGTATCTCGCATAGAGGGCAGAACATAAATACAAAATTGTGAGGATATTAAGAGTTAATTCATTTACCTTTTCTCATTATCAACATTTTGCAAAGTAGATTTGGTGAAGATCTATTTTCTATGCATTTTAGAATCCAAAATCACACTGTTGAAACAAACATAAAAAAACAGCCTTACGCTTTATTCGGATAAGCAGAGGGAATGTAGTGTTACGACACGTACGTACGCTCTGTGTACCAGGGGGATAAAATTTAAAAAATAGTTTGTGGAAATAGAGTCTACATTCATGGATATCCATTAAGTGGGATGGATATCCTCGATTTCTCACGCATGATGGCCTCAAGGTCAAAATAGTATATGGTATATATGTTGCTAGTATGTCTATTATAATAGACACAATAACGTTTATTATTGAAATTGAACAATGAAATCAAAAGATGATGTCATCCAACTCTACACGGCTATGATCGCCACAAGAGAGAAAAATTAAACAATTATTGTAGGTTTTAATTTAATTTTAGCAGGCAAAGAGAACATAGTGTTACGACCTTCCGTCTTATACTTACCGCTTATTTTAGAGTCGAGTCTAGAGTCAAAAACTGACCGATTGACTGACCTGAGACTGTCGGTTCTCACTTTCAGACATCGAAATATTTCGAGTTTTGTCTAAGTACCAAAGCGATAAAATGAAAATAATTCGTCCCTTCCATTGTATACCCAAAATAAAATTATATATAACATATCAACGTAAACCCGGGGCGAATCGCTACTACCTTAATAAAAATGCAAAAAGTACAAAGTCAATGCTCTACAATATTATACCCATAAGTCTGTATGTTTGTACGTAGTACATACATATGTATATATAATAACACAGCAGTCAGACTGACCCACGCGTACGCCAATAACGATTAAAATTTTACACGCCGTCGGCCGACGATGCACTGTTAGTGTGTACTGTACTGCACTGCACTGCACTGTACTGCACTGTACTGCACGTGCGAAACATGCATTTTATAATACCACTGGTTATTGGCGCACTGGATATTTTTTTTTAATGTTTCACATGTATATGTTGAGTGAAGCCAGTCGTGGCGCATGGTCACAAGCGTTTGACTGTAAATGTGGGTTGTGAGTTCGATTTCTGTTCGGGGAAATGTAATATTTAATATTTTTATTTCTTCGATCGTTAATGATCGCCACTCAATACGCAATGCCTCCAGAATTCGATGGAAATCGGAAAGTGGAGTGTCTTAACACTATTCACCTCACCCCACCTGCTTACCATGTTACAGCATGAATGCAGCATGAAGCTAAACATTGTGATTTATAAAGGGTACAGTATATGAATATATTAAATAATTCATTTCGATTCAATGATCCGCGAGGCAATTGAAATACAAAAATATCCTAATTTTAATAGAGAGGACTAGGACTTAATACTAGGTTACCTCATCCAAGCCAGCTTTGCGGGACAGAGCGTACAGCCATTTCTTTAATATTTTTTTCAAGTACCTACTTATATTTTGTTTACATAAACAGATTCTTCAAAAAATCTTTAAATAGATACATAAATCTGTATAGCAACTTCTAAATGCTTATTCTATGGGTAGTCATTGCGTTGTCGGGGTAATGATACACGACAGGGGCAGGCCCCTTGCGAATGAAATTTAAAATTTTACACATTGAATACTTTGAAATTGTTAGCTAGCTAAATAAATTAATTAAATTACCTACTATTACTTTTTTTTTCTGTTTATTGGTCCACAAAACAAAACACAAAACAAAATACATTGACATAAAGAAAAAAAATCATAAACATAGTAATTACACGTGATTGCATTTTTCTAGATGTAGACACAGCATGCATTTTAGTAAACAAAAATAGCCTAACTTATGGTAACAGTGAAAAAAAAACTAATACACATACATATATATGTAAAAATAAAATTTTAAATCTTAACAATTTTAAAACGTAAATACAAAGACTAATATGACAACTTAAATAATAGTTACAACTAAAATTATATTAATTTTAAAATCTAAACAATTTCTTTTAACAAACGACTTAAAAGGAAAGTGCTTACTTATGATTTAAAATTCATCTAATTAAAAAAGTTTCATCATTATTAGTACATTGCTATTAAAATTGGCTTAGAGTTAAAAATATACAGAAAAATTAAAATAAATTATATTCTAAACAAAATGAAGTAAATTTATGAGAAAGAATAGTAATAAATAGTAATATCTCGCAAGATTGGGTGAAAAGCTGGGGACGGAGTATCTTAAAACTAGGTGCCCTCTGCCTAACCTGCTATTCGGAAAAAACCTTCAAAATGTTTTTATTTTGTTTTCGTAAAGAAAAATGTACAATTAAAAAATAATACAGATTAAAATAATCTTTCCACAAGGCCAAGTGAGTCCAAATTATTATTAACACCATACTATTTATATTCAATACACTGCACTCCCATAACGATTAAAATTTCACACTCGGCTTGGCGTCGCCGCGCGCACGTGTGCGAAATAGCCAAGTACTTTATAATTATACTAATAAGAGAAAAAAAATCTAAATATAACCGAGGCCCCATATGCTGTGATCAATAATATTTTACTAGTGTGTAGTACTGACTTCGGTTGCTTTTTATTCTTACCTATGTATACTTAATATTATAAAACTGAAGAGTTTGTATCATTAAACGAGGTGATCTCGGGAACTATTGGTTCAAATTAAAAAAGTTTTTTTTTGTTTTGGTTATTAAATATATGACTCACACATTGTTGAAATATAATGGTAGTAGATACTAGGAAGTAGGTAGTATAGGTAGCTATATAAAATTTCAGCATTTCCATATAGTGGTTAAAGCAAATAGTTAATTTAAACAGTCCGTTGCCAAACGCTAATAATTTATTAGGACATTTGTTAAATCCACTTTCTGAATGGTGTGTATTTGGTTTCATTCGAAATATTGTGGGAATATTATTAATTATAAATATTATATAGTATACTAGTCGTCGTCCGCAACTTTGTTTGTGTAGACTGTAGAATTTTCGAATAATCTTTTTTCTTAGTGTAGTAATCTTTCTTCAAGTGCGTAGTGATACATCAGTATTGTAACGTATTTTACATGGACTTTAAGACTTAAAATCATTCACCTCTTTTCCCGTTCCTGTTAGGCATTTCGTGAAAGACTCTCTCTTCTCGTAATAATAAATTTACCTTTTTAAATCAAGTAGTTTCTTAACAAAAATTATGGAAGTCTATTAATTTTTTTTAATGATTTCTCATTTTATTGATACCGAATTCTGAGACGGGAGTACTGTTTCATAATCTTCTAAATATATTTTATCTTTAAACATTGCATATTTCCTGACGGTGCATTGTTTCTCGACCATTGTTCTAAAGCGATGCAGATTTCTACTAAATGCTCACTAAAATAAAATATGATACATTCAATTCGTCTTATTTGCTGACTAGTCGTCGTTTACAACTTTGTTTGCGTGGACTTTAAAACATATAAAAAGAGGTTTTCAATTGGACTATACAATTGAGAACCTTTTATAGAAGTCGGTTAAAAATGAAAATTCGGTAAAAAAATTGAAATTACATTTTTATAGCAATAGAAATTAACATATTCGTATTACCTTATGAGGTTGTCATGATGAAAGGGCACAAGCGTGAGACTGTTAACGCGACTGTTATGGGTTCGATTCCCACTCGAGGAAAAATTTAAAAAGTCATATTTTTTTATTGGTATCAATACCATCATCAATACCAACTCGTAATTTTGAGGTAATTTCTTTACATGTACAAAATTATTATTTTTATACAAGAATACATAAAACACAAGTAACAATATATTTTCACAACAATATAGTAAATAAAAACGTCCATTGTCTTTTCAAGCATAAAATGGTTCAGAAAAAAAGCTGCAAAATGAAGAGAAGCTTTCCCCATTCATTGTTAGTAATCGGAGTCAGGTCATTCCCAGTACACTACTGACTACATGAATAGACCGAGATATCTAGAATAGTTTAAAAAATATATTTTATTTGTAAAAATTGCATTGTTTTGAAAAATGATTTTTAAAAGTTTTATAAAATAAATTTTTACTATATGCGATATATTCTTGGACTAACTTTTAGCTGTGGCTTCGTTCATATGGTAAAATGAAATAATTTTGTATTTAATATTTCTTTTTTCTTTTTGGTTTATCTTCACACTGTACACATACTGCACAGCATGATAGGTAGAGGCAACCTGGGAACATAGTATTAGGACACTCCGTTCCCATTAATTAACCGTAACCGACTTCTGTAAGAAAAGGAGGTTATAATTCGTCTGTATTTTTTTACGCTGGATTCTTGACGCATTCCGTATTTTCTTTTCTGGTAACAGATCGAAGAAAGGAAAATATTAAATATTTAATTGGGAATCGAACCCACACTATCACGTTTACAGTCACACGCTTATACACCTGCATCCCGACTGCCTTTATATCAACAGTCCCTGCGCAGACAAAGCCATGCAACAAGCTAGTATATTAAAACAGTATCTAATGGACAATCAACTAAGTACATACTCCAAACCCATTGTTACGCAGGTCATTCGCATCACGCTCATGAATGAATGAGACGCAAGTGGAGCAATTCTACAGTCATTTCTAATATCTTAAAGTGGAACTACTCTTTTTTCCCTCTTTTTCCCCCTTTTAATCCTCACGGCCTAGTTAAGTTGTATGGTTATTGTCCTGGTTTTTCCAAGATTAAAAGTTCTCGTTGCGTCTAGTTATTTGTTTGCGGCCGTAAGGTATTTTTTGTGAAGAGATGCTGAAAGTCTGCTGGGTAAATTACTGTGGTGTTTGTATAGTATGATGTTCATTTTATATTATTATAAACAAAATAAATTAATTATTGTTTTTTGACTTTTTAAAATTATAACACATTTTAAAAAATTATACACCTTAATAATAAATTATGATATATGAGGCCAGTCGTGGCGCAGGGGCATAAAGTGTGACTGTAAACGTAAAGGTCTATACAGTGTACAATCTCTCCGTTCTTTTTCCGCCATCAGCTCTATACAGAACGGTACCAAAGCCCTCACATTATTCCGACCAGACAGTACAAATATAACCACCGAGATTTGAACACGCGATGCCATGTTAAAAATGCAAAGAATTTTGTATAATACAGTACCTATTTACATTCGTAGTCGGTACGTACCAGTCAATAGTGCATTCGGAACAATAACATCCTGCCAGACATGCAACTATGACTAACGAGTAACGATACGCTTTTTTGACCAGCTACGGGCTTTAGAAAGTTGAAAAATCGACTATAACACTGATGGGTTTGGGTTCAAAACTGTTTAGTTTAGTTTTAATTAAAAAAATGACGGAAAAATTGTGAGAATTTCTAAGCGAAGGATATTTGGGTTCTTAATTTTTTTTTCAATTTAATTTTGGAGGTTACAAAGTGTACCTATGTACTACATATCTCTACTGACGTGTTATATGTCCTATGTAGGTCTTAGGTTTGGATAAGTAGTCTTCACCGCTGGTTGTGGGTTCGATCTCCATATGCAGCATATAATGTTTTCATGAACACTTATAATAGGTTAATATTCAGCAATTATAATGTTACCTTTGCCTTTTGAGGGGTAAAATAAAAAAAATAACGCCAATGTAGTGGACATATCTACGTATATTCTTATACTCCCCAAGGCTTCCTTTTTTAAGTTGTAATTTAAGTAAAAAAAGTAAAAATTAAATAAGGAAGTCTGCAACCAGAGACCGTCTATGTCAATGTGACTGTAAACGTAGGTTCCATTCCCATTCCGCGAAATCAACTATTTCCTGGTTCTGGTAACAGGATGCAAGGCGTTGAGTTCCTCTATTAAATGCGTAACGTCTCAATAATTAGGCGGAGTGCCTGGACTAGGTTCCCTCTGCCGTCCCTACTATATGCAGATTTAAAGCGAAATTCTAAAACCATCAATCAATTTTCTTCCCACAAATAAAAAACAACTTAGGTTTAATGATGACATCTATTTAGAATAAGCATGTTATATTAAATTACTATGTCAAATACTTCACATCTTAAAAAATAAAGTTTCATACCCTTTATATAATAACTAAAAACGAACTAGATTTTTACATATAATAAATAAACCCTGTTATGTAAGTCGTTAGAAACCTCATATTTAGGCATATAATTAAAATTTTGCGAACAAAATTTCAAAAAATCTCACCAAAGCAAAGATTTTAATAAAAATATATATTTAAAAAAAATCCTTAGATGGATCCGTAACGGCAAAATTTAACGAAGCTAAATTGCAAGAGTCTAAATCATTAGTATTAAAAAATATATTTAAAAAAAATGCTTAAAGCAAATATTTCTCTCCTTGTGTAGGCGTCAAGGCGACCATTACGATAAATCTTTTCATTGAAGTTCCTTGCCCTCCTTATCCTTGAATCAAATTTAAAATAAACTTATTTTTACTTATTACTAAGCTGAATATAGCAAGTGTTGAGTTTAAGCCAGATTGTACTTTGATTCTTCTCACACCAAGGAACTGGAGAACTTCCACTCGAGAGACACTTCCACAGACAGACGAGCGACAGAACACTTCCGTTTCTCACTTTCCGCTGAAAGGGAATAGTGCCTTAATAATAGGTTCCCAGGTTCCCTCTGCCTGCTACGAGCGGGATACAGCGTGAAGCTATAAAAAGTTTAAAAAAGTCTACACAAACAAAATACCACAACTATGTAGTTATCATATAAAAGAAAAGAATACTTTTACAAATACTTTAGTAAATTACATTGTTACCCCTAAAACGAACCCCGGCGGGGTGGCGACTCAGCTTTTTTCATCTCATTTCGATTCGGCAAGTAGTTTTTTGATAGATCAATTACTTTAAGTAGCCTCATATTTCTTGCTTGTAATGTTCTTTTCTTACAAATAAATGGTATTAGTTCTTCCAAATTACAATTTTTTTAATATATTATTATTCTGCATTTAGTTTCACATTTTAACTGTCACCGTGCATTCTGCATTTAGTTTCACATGTTAACAGAACCGTGCCTGAGGACAATGCGTGTTACCTGGCGAAACTCAACACTTTTTTTAACGCTGGGAAATGTAATTAAAAAAAAAACGAAAACTCAACACCTCGCCCAACACCCATTCTATCGGCAAAATGAAAATAATTAATAATCCGAGTAGGGAAATAGGAATCTTATCCTATCAAATAATAAAAGAAGGAAAGAAATATTCTAATTCTAAAAGGTAGTAGAAAATAGTACCCCCCCTAAATATTTCTATACCATGTTTTAGCATACCTCCTTATGAATTATGGACTAATTATGCAAACACAGGACTAACCTACTTTTTTATGAAAAATTATTTTTCTTGCATATTTTAAAGTAAGGTTATGTTTGGATTTTTTTAGCTTAACACTGTATGTCGCATATAGCAGCGTAGGCAGAACCAAGCTACTTTTACTGCTACAATTTCTTGAAAATTAGTCACTAGTTATATGAGAAACGAAGTGTCTCAACACTAGCTTTCATATATAGAATCTAAAAATAAAAAAAATTACCAAAATAACAGAATAATTAAATTCAGATTAAATTTATATCAAAATGCAAGAACAATCCCTTCCACGAGATATGTGCACAATGGCTGCCATCACGGGTATTCACGACCTCGTTTCCTCGAACTCGCTATCTCGAGCATTCCTTATGTCATAAGCCTTTGTGTGTATAGCTTTGTTATTTTATTATTATTATCTTGTTATTAATAATATAATATGTTTTTTTCGTACACGATTGCATGTTAAGTTATAGTGTTTCTTTTGTGTGGGAATCTAGTAAGAATTTTGGAATCGCGGAATTTTGGAGTGGCGGAACTGAAAATATTAAAAATTTCATTTCCTGGAGTGGGAATCGAACTCACAACCTGTCGTCATATATTGCTTTCGCCAAGACTGACAACATCATATTTATACTATTAACCACATTCGTTCTCTTTTGCAAAGCAAGTAAGTAATAAACGCCTAGTTGTCTCTTAATTCCAATGATAAATATCTATACTAATACTTCTACACATAATATAAAACGGAAGAGTTTGTTTGGTTGATCGGTTGATCAAAGACGGCTAAAGCTAAATTATCGATGTAACCCACTGTGCCAATGGTGAGAATTACATACATACCTACATAGCTTCACGCTTTATCCCTAGCGGGGTAGTCGGAGAGAACGGAGCGCTACGGTCCCTACATACCTCTTTCGCCTCGTCCACTGTCATCAACCTCTTAATACATCCCGGGGTCCTCTTGCTTTTTTTAACGTTCCTCCAGTATCTTTGATACCGTGTTTTCGAAGGTCTACCGAGGTTTCCCCTACCTCTCTTACTACTCACTTTTCCGTCATAAATCTTTTTTGCCATCCTTTCATCACTCATTTGTTCGACGTGTCCATGGTCAGAGCTACCTCTTAGAATGTCCTATTATAATATCTTTCTGCGCTAATTAATACTACAACTACGCGGGCGAAGCAGCGTATAAAAGCTAGTGTTTATATGAAATTTTCATTACTCACCCATTCATTATCATACAAATTGCATATATCTTAATTACGAATCATCTGTACAAAACACATGTTGGTATCGGATGCTGCACAGAGCACGCTGAGATCAGATCGATGTATCTTTAACATTTCATCATTGACTGATGAGGGTGTCAATTTATCTGGTCTAGATAGATGGATGATAGATGGACGTAGGGTTTTTAATTACTATTATTACTAAGCTAGCTGGAATTGTAAATAATCATTTCCTCGAGTATTAATCGAACCCACAATCATCATGCTTTCTGTAAAACGCTAACACTCCTGGCTTTCGTATATTCCGTGTAATATCCATACCTATATTATAAATTCGAAAGTAAATCTGTCTGTCTATTTGTCTGTCTGTCTTTTACGCAATCAGGGCTAAACCGCTAATTTAATTGTGATAAAATACTCATATAGAGATACTTGAGGGTCTCGGGATGAACATAGGATACTTGTTTTTCTCATATTTCTAATAATTTCGATATATACCAATATATTAAAATACCTACTAATTTGACATGCAATTTATTCCGCCATGTTAATAACAACTGTCATGCGACCGTTGCTAAGCAACGATTTGCAAAGTTTGTTGTTAGGAAACGTCACCAGAAATGAGCTTGAATAACGCATCTCTCTATTGAAAACTGAAAATAATTTCATAAATATATTTAATAAATATTCGTATAGTTTAAAAGGGGGTCGGTACGGGTCCAATAGTAAAATTATATAAGCATAAAATGTAAATAAAAACGGAAAAATTTAAAATTAAATAATTTTTCACTATGCCAAGACCAACATGTAAAAAAAATACAAAAACATGAATAGCCTAATTGCCTTCGCTGACGTTTGTTTTGGTTGACACACGTGTTAGTGAGAGTTTTGTTATTTTAGTGCTGATATCCCTCTTTTTTGTCGTTCAAGAAGTTGAAAGTTATAAAAGAATTTATCTTAGCAAGGTGGTTGGTTGTAGTAAGTGTTTGTGTTGTTTTGTATGTAGCGTAATTGTATTATAAAGTAGGTTAGGTTATTTTTATTGGCAATGGAGCCGGTTCGACCTCCTGATCCCCCTGATCCTGGAGGTAGTATGGACTCACAGTTGTCGTCTAGAAAGAGACAAAGTGGAGACTCACCAGCTAACAGTGATGGTCTCATTAAAAAAACAATAATAAATCCCGATACCGCTACACCCTCAATCCAGAATTTGTATGTACATCTTTCCTTATCCGAGAGCCCAAAATCCTATCTAGAATCCGATAAAGGTCCTTTCATTGTTTATGTGTCGAGGGAAACTCCAGACCCCGCTGCGGGTACCGCTATTAAAGCAATAAAATTTGGCCAGATCCTACATAGGAATAAAGTTTCTGATATTACTAAGGATGGTGTTAAGAACATTGGACGCAATAAAATTAGTGTTCAATTCTCAACGGCTACTGCAGCGAATTTATTTTTAACTAACCCAGTATTGAGTTTGTGTAAATATGTCGCCATTTATTCCAACATTTAATATAACTCGAATGGGCATAATAAGAGATGTTCCCGTAGACTTTTCGTTAGACGAGCTTGTCGAATCATTGGTGTTTCCCTCTGGAAGTGGACTAGTGATGAAAGCAAGGAGGCTGAACAGAAAGAATGTTAGTGAGGGGGTGACTACATGGATTCCGACTCAGTCGGTTGTGGTCACTTTCCGTGGACAAGAGTTGCCTGATAGGGTCTTTTCCTATCATTCCTCGCTTCCTGTAGAACCATACAAATTCCCAACAATACAATGTCTGAATTGCTGTCGTTTTGGCCACATTAAATCACAGTGCCGATCAAAGCCCAGGTGCTACAGGTGTTCCCAGGATCATACTGGAGATACATGTGACGCAACCAAAGAAAATTCAAACTGCTTATATTGTGCTAGCAAGCATTATTCAACAGACAAGGACTGTCCTGAGTTTGCAAGGCAGCAGTCCATCAAAATTGCAATGTCCCAAGAGTGCATTTCTTACATAGATGCATCCTCCCGTTTCCCTCCGGTTAAACAATCCTATGCAGATATTGCTAAGGTTATGTTTTCCCCTCATGTTTCCTTAACGCCTATCCCTCACCAGCTTGCTCCTGTACCACTTGGTAAGTCCTACCGTAAGACCATTTTCCAAACCCCACGTCCCCGCGCTCCTCTTGCAAAGGGATTTGATAGACAAGCTCACCAGTCCATAATTGGTAATAATTCCTCCTCCCTTCCTAATGGTTGTGCTCTCAATCAAAGTCTTGACAACTCAACAGCATCTAAAAATGATCTGTTAGGTGCCCTAACAGATATTCTTGTGAGCATAATTTCCACCTTTGATGAACTTTCTTTACCGTCCCACGTTGCCTTAAATCTTTCCAAAATTTGCAATAAGTTCCTTAATAATGGCGCCACTGAAATTCCTGCAATGGAACAGTAAAAGTATTCGGCCTAAAAGGCACGAACTACTTAATATTGTTTCACTGCATGAGCCTATCATTGTTGCCCTCTCGGAGACATGGCTGTTGCCTGGCTCTCCTTTTAGGGTGCCGGGCTTCTCCTGTCTAAGGGAGGACAGGAATGATGGGTATGGAGGTAGTGCTATCCTTATCCGGCACTCCTCTCCTTATTCCCGTATTCCTCTCCCAACTCACAGTCAACAGATTAATGCTGTTGCTGTGAGGGCCTTTGATTATTTCCTTTCTATCTGTCTATATCCCCCGTCCTTCCTCTTCTATCTTCCTAGAGCTTAAATCTATCATCTCTTCGCTTCCTAGTCCTGTGTTGGTCCTGGGTGATTTTAACACTCATCACACTTTGTGGGGGTGTTATTACTGTGATGGATTTTCACCTTCGTTGGAGGACATGATTGATGATGTAGATCTTTGCATACTCAATGATGGATCGCCGACTCGTAGGGTTAATCCTAATCAGAATCCTAGGACTGCCATTGACCTCTCCTTATCTTCTCCTTCCCTTGCTCCCAAATTATCTTGGTCCATTCTTCCTTCCACCTTTGGTAGTGATCACTTCCCAATTCTTTTATCTCTTAGTAATAGACCACTACCCACACCAAATTCTTATCCGCTTCTCAAATTTAATTTAAAAAAAGCTAACTGGATTGAGTATGCTGACTCTGTGGATTGTATGTTGTCCAATTTTCCTGAATCTATTGGTTATGAGAATGTCATTGTTTATTATGATCGGTTTGTCTCAGCCATTTTAGCTGCGGCAGACTCTCATATCCCCAAAAAGCTCTCCATTCAGAACCAGATGCTTTCCAATCCCTGGTGGGATCAGGAATGCTCTGACTCTGTCGATCGGCGAATATCTGCCGAGGTGTCATACGCAGTCTCTATGACAATGGAGAATTACGATGAGTATCTACGTACCGATACGCAATTTAGGAATTTGATTTGGAAGAAGAAAAAACTTGGTTGGGTTAATTTTTGTGAATC
>HE671057.1:0-12277 GCA_000313835.2 Heliconius melpomene melpomene
AAGGATTTCCGTACCTTCACGCTGTATCCCGCATATGGCAGGATAGACAGAGGGAACCCAGTGTTAAGACTTTCCATTCCCCGCGCATCACTTAAACAAATGCTCCAACCACGATTGTCTGTAATGACAATCTCATCCTACTGTGCGGGAAAGAGCGTGAAGCTATATTTTGATTTTTTTTTCAGATTAAGCGTTGTTCAGCGTCGTTGCCGTTTCCCTCACGAAAACAACCTGAAACATAATTCTATATACTCTTACACTATGTGCCGTATGGAATGTCGGGTAAACTTGTGCCTGAAATACTGTAATTGCGTACCGCACTTTTATAGACGGATCGGTAAGTTGAATTTTGTATTAAGTTTTTCATCACCAATATAGTGTATGTAAATATCCTTTGTCTATCCATGAGGCCCGGATTCGATTTCCGCTACGTTCAATTTTATAAGGTTTCTACTAAAAAAAATAAAAAAATATTTGTTATATTTTAGGTGACGAAAAGACATGTGACGTCAAGGGCTTACATTGTTTGGCTCAACACAAAAGTAAGAATTTATCTAATGCTTGAAATTATAATCTATAGGTACATACAGCAATATAAATATTAAGA
Source organism: Heliconius melpomene melpomene (assembly GCA_000313835.2). Taxonomy (NCBI): domain Eukaryota; kingdom Metazoa; phylum Arthropoda; class Insecta; order Lepidoptera; family Nymphalidae; genus Heliconius; species Heliconius melpomene. The sequence continues at coordinate 608 of HE671057.1, forward strand.
AGTAAGTTAATATAAAGAATACTATATTATTTTTAGATGAGCTTTACAAATTAAGAAATAAAAATGGTACAAAAATTAAGTGTGAATGTTATCCTATTTGTGATGACATCAATTATACAATACAATTAAATGTAAGTAAGTACATAGTACAAATTATGCTTTGTTTAACGCTGTATCCCATCTATTTTACGTAGGAAGAGGAAAACTAGTGTTAAGACACTCCGTTATATCACAATGTTTTTTTTGTTTATGTTGTCGTATTAGACGAACGGCACCCACTGCTGGGTAAAGGTCTCCTTCAAGAATAAAACCAAGAAGACCATTAGTTTTGCTCTGCATATAGCATCCTGGATGGCTACTGGATGGTTCCTGATTATTTTGATCAGATCGAAGGCCTACCTGGCAGAAGACTTACCCAAAGATATATTATTTTGATTTTTAACAATTACTTCCTTATGCCTATGCTGGTATAAGCAAGAAGCTATATGATAACAATTTCTTATAAAATTTACCTCCCTAGGCTCTGCAAGAATGGTTTATGGGCACTACCTTCCAGTGGGGTATGGTAACTTACCCTCGCATGAGATATAGACGTGATGTCATTTTCGGTTTCACTGATGTATTAGGTAAGTAAGGGAAATACAATTAATAGATGAACTACAGTTAATTGATAGGTTTTTGTAGTTTCAGGAAATTACTTGTATATTTTTATTACGTTTATCTGTAAACGCGATGATTGTGGGTTCAATTCCCACTCGAGGTTCTTAATTATTTTCAGTTACTGTAACTACTTATTGTTTCTTATATATACCTACGTTTTATTTACATTACAGTTGCTGTTGGGGGAATGGCGGGACTCTTTCTCGGTTGTAGCGTACTGAGTTTCATGGAAATTGTTTATTTCTTAACTTTACGTTTACTTTGTTACACGCGTAATGCAAAATAAATGAAGTAGAAAAATTAAAATCAAGAATAATTAAGATTTTTGCATTTTTGCCATATTGACAAGGGGTTCATTTCCATTTTTCCATTTCCATTTTGCAGGATAGCAATCAAAATTAAGATAGCAAACAAATAGCATCTCCGTATACATTGGAATATTTAAAAAATCTTTTTTAAAAAAAAATCTTCGTTGTTGCACCAAACGGGAAACGTAGTGTCTTAACATTACGTTACCTGCTTGCGTACATTACCATAGGGTCGCAAAGCTAAGCCTGAAACTGTTAACTATCTCCCTAGAATATCACGAACTAAATAGAAATCATTAAAATATTTATCATCTCTATTCTAACATAACGTTTTGCCATATTCCTCACAAATTCACCCTTCCAGGTGAATTCAATACACAGTTAGGTTAATTGCCACAGTATGAACGGGTATTAACACGTCGTAAATTTAACCCTTAAGTACCTCACTAATAATTAAGATCTTTGGGTTTCGGGTATTATTTGGCCAATTTGGATACCCGTTTCGAATAACGTACGCTATTTGTGTGTTTGCTTAACGTTTTGGATGGACGGATACAGAATTTGAGGTAAATTAATGTTTTCATATAAAATGCTCATTAAAAAATATTTAGAATCTATGCTGTGAAATTTATTTTAAAATTGATATTTTTTGTCTCTATTTAGATGAAACTTGGTTTTTTTCCCTTAATATTAATTATTTCTTATTTTTAATATACACTATATAATATACTTAGGTACCTGTTTTTTTGCGTTTCCTGTAAAATTAAGTTAAGACTTTAAGACATTTCCTACCTTTAACTTACTTTTTTTTAAAATATCTTTATTCTTTTCGGCTATTTAATTCATTAAAGCACCGGCTAATATTTTAATTAAGTCATGGGGTAATAAAGTATCCCTATCCCTTAGCGGATGGGTTACAGGTTAGGTCGTCGTCTGAGGCAAATGTGGACAAACTATGTATCAATTGAGATATCTCACTTAATATGCTTTAATATATTATATCTCAGATCGTCATGGCGTAGTGGTACGCGACGGTTGTGGGTTCAATTCTCACTTCGGGAAATTTAATTTCTTCTCTCTGGTTACAAGACAAAGTGCGTCCTTGTGCTAAGAACTGACTTTTTAGCACAAGATTCAAGAAAATAAATTCGACTTAATCGAAATACTTAATTTCAAAATATAGCTGACTATGAATAAATTAGATAAGAAATGTTTATATATAATATTTTGGACCACATTATATTATATATATCTAAAGTACTTGAAATAGTATACGAATTGCAGATTTGGACCGGCTACATGGACCCACATCGTAGCGGGGCGAATACCTATACACTGTAAAACTCGTTGCCACTTATCTTTAGTCGCCAAGACGTCTTATATATCGTCATAAACGACTTAAAATTTGGTCTGAGTTGTAGCGTTTTCATAGGATGTGCGTATTTCCATTTTCAGTAAAGTAATCAAGAATACTTTTAACATATGCTAGCGACATCAATAATGTTTCAGATATTTTATATCAGATATTTTATAGCAATTTTGTTGACCAAGATGATTTATATTTATGTAATTTTTTAAGTTTATAAATCGATTTTATTTCGGTAAAATAAACACTAAATGTTAAGAGAAGTTTAAAAAAAATACGATATTGTAAAATGCATTTAAATTGGTAAAGTTTCTGAGATTACAAATGCACAGACAAATAGATAAAATAAGAACACATTAAAAAAAATTAGGAAACCAAAATAATTACAGATTCTTTAACATAGATGTTTTTGCAAGACCGGCTTGTTTGAGGGAGGGAGAAAAAATTCACGAGGGAAGATTCTGGAGCTATATTTGCCAATTATTTCCAAGAAACTGTTTATTTCCAAAAAAACTCATTTCCTATATCTGCTGCACCATGTTGTTTCCTATATATGCTGAAATGAAAGCATACGTGGGGGTGAAATGGATAGGTGCTGAGGTCGTCCACCCACAGACAACTGCTAGATCCGTTTCTAGCGTTACACACTGTTAATCGCAGTATTATTTGGTAATGAAATATTTAGTATTTTTTTTGTACGCAAAGGGCAGGGTTGAGTTCCGCCAATAATCACGCAATTCATCCAGAATTCGGTAAGTGGGGAATGGAATTTCATATCACTATTTTCCCTCTGCCAACCCTGCTTTGTGCAGGATACAGCGTGAAGGTAAAAAAAATGCTTATTGAGTATCAAAACTTAGTATAGCACTTTGGGATAGTATTTTATTGAAATTTTGATTAATAATGTTGTTGCGAACTGTCAAAACATTTTGTGTTGAGTGGTGGAACTCAACGCCGCGGAAGAAATTATTAATTTAGCTTTTATTAAATAGTAGCACTTTAACCCCACACCGAGTTTCGACAGTATGGGACGGTCGGGGGTGAAGCAATGACGCAAATGTTAAAGATTATTGTTTGGAGTTAGCGAGGTGTAATTTAATTCAAAGACGTACCTCTCTCTTAACGATATTCGGTGTAGTGATGTTTTGTATATCAAATATGTGTATAAGTTTTAATATTTTTTTAAGTTTTATTGCACAGAAAAATTTTTTTAGGAACCGTATAAAAAAAAATTAAGTGACTTGTAAAATAAATTTAGCTGACTACAGTTTAAATACTTGAATGTCTCATGACAAGTCTCTCTCAAGTCTTTGATGAGTGTGTGTTGCAAGCAACGCACCTACTAGAGTGAGACGTGAATGAGAAGGCTTGATTACAGATTTTAGATTGGCGCAATTTAACGCTGCCCTTCATCTTCTTATCAGAGTAGGAAAATAAAAATAATTAATTCCCCCGAGTGAAAATCGAACGCACTACCACCGTGGTGTTCGTGGTGGCGTATTCAGTGACTATATACAAAAATTGATTGATTATATAACTTAATAATATTTTGTATGAAATGTAAAGATATTTTTGGCTTCTACCACTAGGTCAAATGGAAGTAACTTTTTATTACACATGTGAGACATAGTAGATAACCGAAGTAAGTCTGGCCGAAGGTAAATGAAGTCTTTGTTTCCATTAGGACTCTCCGCTGAATTCTAATTGCATGTGGGCTGCCAGAACTCAAAAACTAGTATAGAAAGAAGCCGTTGCAATTTAGAGTATCGACAACCGACACCCACTCATCACTAGCAAGGTGGCGTTTATTAACAGTATATGTTAAGATTTTAATTGCGGGCATCAAGTGGCTTTGTGAATTGTGTGCGAGTTGGGGGCTTTTGTTTTATCTGCTCGTGTAGTAATGAGGTGAGGGGTAAGAATTAGAATTTGTCTATAGGAAGTGCTTTGAGGGAAACTTTACTATGGGACTAGTTGATGATGTAAAATTATTATTTTTCCCGTTCTCGTAAGAATTTCGAGTATTTTATTTTTAATTAATGCTCGCCTATACTCTCTAGCCCACCTAAAAGAAGTGTTTTATATAAGTACATATATTGATTTGAGGTTTACTCTAATTTAATATATCGAGACGATGTAAGTTAACGTGGGTAATGTAAAATAGATAACGAAAAAATATTGTAATAACAAAATATTTTAAAACTTAATGAAATATTTTAATTTGCATCAAATCACATTTTCCAAAATTATGTCATATAAAAGATTTTACATATATTCAATTAAAATCATAGTGGAGCTCTCCATACCACGATAACTTTTACTATCCTGTTCTAGCAGACAAAGGGCGGCGTTGAGCTCCACCACTCCTCACGCAATGTCTTAAAATTGGAAAGTGGTAAACATAATATATTAACATTAAATCCCTTTGCATATACTGCTAGACGAAAAAAAAAGAATAATCTTTTATAAATTTTCTGAAATTTAAGCAGTTCTCCCATAAAACGCTCAGACAATCAACACCCTATACCATTAATAATAACAAAGACCCATAAAACCGTCGTACGTACGTTGCACCTTAGATCTTACCCCACCTTAAAGATTGCTGGTAAAAAAATAACATGATTTATGTAGTTTCCAGGGTTCTGTGGTCCTCAGAAGAAATATTGGAAGTCCCTTGAGCATAGAAAAAAAGTAATTTCTAGGTTCCCAAAAATGATATGAACTTTTATATTTTGCATTTATGAAAATTTTTGGCAATATAAGCAAATAGTAATCTACTCGTAAACTCTAAAGCTAGGAGATCTTCCGTAGAGAGCGTATTTTAATTAAGAAACGACATATTAAATAAATGGAAATTAATAATTTATAGGCATATCACAGAAAAAAAAATACAAAGATATATTTGCAGTTTATTTCAAGGTAAGTGAGTCAATTGTACGAAATCCTCTGTGGAAGAGACTGATTCACGCTTGACCGAGTTTTCCTTATAAATAGTTGTCTTAGAGGCCTTAGGGCAGGATACACTCATATATTGGATACCTTTTTGCTGATAAAAAATGACGAATGGAAGAGATGCCCCCGGTTTATGATTAACTGAGTGTATATAGTGTAGTTGCTGGCGATTTTTTTTTATGAAACTTCGTTTTAATGTAATGAGTTTTTTGATTTATACCATGATTTTAGATGATTGGGTTTTTTCTAAATGCTGTGATGAAATATGATCTCCCGTATTGGTCACCATTTGATACCTATCTTGATTTGATGTGGACAAAGCGCAGCGTTAAGTTCCGCCATTCAACATACGGTCTGAAAAATTGGTCTGAATTTAGAACAGATTGTCTTCAAATTAGGTTCTCTCTACCTTAGCATGGAAAATGTTATTTTTATATCTTTTAAGTATTATTGTTCTAAGAGACTACCAAAATGTAATACTTAATTGTAACTTTGAATACACTTTGTAAGACTTCGCCGAGTCATTATAATATGTATAACAACAATAGTAGGTATCTCTTTCAGTTGGTTGACGTAGCACGTGACAGGAAGGGGATCATCGCGAACAAAGATTTCGCTTAGAGACAAAACACGCGCACTTGAGGTTACCTAGAAGATTATATAGGATGTTGAAAATTAGAGAATTATGATATTTTATAAGTTACTGTAATAATATATATTATTACATTTTTTCTAATAATAATAACTGTTCAAGTTGTATTTCTCACGTTCACGCTGTATTTCTCATACAGCACATAACCATTGTTAGGTAAGCTGGTGCTAGTAATCTCCGTTCTCCACTTTTCTTTTAATTTCTTAGATATTACATTTCGCGGAAAGCAACGCTGAATAATAATTTTGACATAACAAGGAACTTAACTCTATTACTATTTTGTTTCGTCAAAAACTTTCAAAAAATTGCATATTTAAAAAAAAAGCTGTTGAAAAAAGCTGACACAATGTCACGTATTGTATATAAAAGTAAAAGAAAAAGATAGAAGAAATAGAAATCGAACCTACACCCATTGTGGTGAGTGAAACAGAATATTAACAGAATGTCTTAATTATTACAGACAGAATATTTTTATATAAACATCATCTTGAATCACCCTGTATACTAACATTCACCTCTCCTTTGTGTCAGAGCCAGGCGCGATCCGACCGCATAACTTTTTAACGAGCGCCCTTCACATTATCTGTATTGAAATGTCACCAAATTTGTTAATCTTTATTATAATTAGAGGGCTTTGTGTAATGATAGTATTTAGTTTTCACCTCGTAAGCTATTTGAGTAAATAATAAATAGAGAAATTCTTGCCTAAGAAGTCTACATTACTATCATTTATATGCATAATAGTTTTTATACTATAAGAGCAACAATAATTGTAGGAATGAGTTATTTTTATTTTGTCATTTTGATAAGGGTATTGGACATTTTTCACCGACTTTTTCGAGGCATTGCGTGTTGAGTGGTGGAACTGTAGGCCGAGCTTGGTGCCATAGCCAAGAAATGAAAATAGTAATAAATAATAATTCAAACCCCCGAGAGACCCTCCGCCACGGAGTCCTCGGTATTTAAAATGGGAATTAATTAACGTTAAACTATGAATTATATTTGAAATCCTGAAATATTTTACGGTTTGTTAGTAAAAACCACCGTGACATTTTAAGATATTAATTGGTATGTCCAATCGATTTAATAAATTGAAGCTAATTACTTATATTGATAATGATTATAGAGCTTATAAAATCGGAAAATTACTCACTTATTTGTCATAAGATTCTCACAAAATCATGAAGGATATTATGAAAAGTATTGTTTTCCTAGTTCTATTTTTTATTTTAAAATCGTTTGGGGAAGTAATCGAAAAAGGTAAATAATAAATATGTTTTTTTAGCTTCACATCGTGTCCCGCACACAACAAGGCAGAGGGGACCTGGGAACACGCTCCGTTCCCATTAAAACACTTCTGTTCCCCATTTTTCGCCGAATTCTGCAGACATTGCATTTTGAGTGGCGGAAATCTACGCCGCGGTTTTCCTCGTTACCAGAGCGCGGAAATGAAAATTAATTCCTCGAGTCGGAATCGAACCACAAAACACCACAAGATTACGACTTTATTAGGGAACCTGGAAATAAAATTATTATGAACAGGATATTGGTCTTGATTTCGTCTTAAGTAAATTAAATTGTTATCAAATTTTTCTTCGATCCTTTTATTCTTCAATTGTAAAGTAATTTTCTTTGCCTTGCGCATTTCCCGGAAGTGTAGGCAATCAATAAGACCATCCTATTATAGGCATAACTCAACACCGCGAAGTCGTTTATTAATAATTAAATAATCATTTGATAATAATAAATTTATTCCAGGTTCGCTAATATCATGCACAGATGATTCAAATTGCTCAATCTACTGCTCTTGGGTGTGCTTGAAGCGATTAGAAGGAAAATGTTTTAACAATAATTGTTTTTGTAAGGCGTCCGTTCCAGTGCGTAGCATAAACTTTAGGATATCCACACCAAAATGCACTGGACTGCTAAGAGAATAATTATACGAGTATGTTAATTAAAACTGTTAATACGGCGTTGTACTCCGCTACTTACTTGGCAATATTTCGATTCGGTATGGAAAGCGGAGTGTCTTGCTTTATTCAAAACAAAAAATCTAATACTAATAACCCCGCACTATGTCTTGCCAGCTGAAGTGGAAATGGGCAGGCCATATTGTCAGGAGGGCCGACAACCGATGGGGAGGAAAGGTCCTCGAATGGCGACCCCGTCTCGGCAAAAGAAGCACAGGCCGCCCTCCAACCAGGTGGACCGACGACCTTACAAAGACAGCGGGAATCCGCTGGATTCAAAGGGCGCAGGACCGGACGGAGTGGCGAGAATTAGGGGAGGCCTATGTCCAGCAGTGGACGTTAAAAGGCTGATGGATGGATGGATGGATGGATGTCTTGTCAGAGCGCGATATTGAATATAATTTCTCCCCCTGACCGGGAATCGAACCCACTACCACTGTTTATAGTCCGACGCTGTTCTAAAATACCCAGGAGGCCCCTTTCTCTAATTCCAATATATTCAAATTATTTTCAGATGAAAGCAATGGCGCTATTGAGGAAAGTCAACCTGTATGGTGTATAAATGTGGATTCTTGTCGGCCTATCTGCTCTTCAATGTGCAGGACTTCGACATTAGCATCGTGCGTGGCAGGCCAATGCTACTGCGGTCTGGGATCATTGTAGATTTATTGAAGTTAGAAAAATAATTAAGGAAACTTACACTACTTGAATAATTAAGGATAGGAAATTAGCTATTAGCGTCAATATATATTTTTTTAATTCATGTACAAATATTTTTTTTTATATTTTAATAAAAATTATTTAACTTGATAATGCGTTTTAAAACATTCTTTCATTGTTTTAAATAACTTTTTCTCTATTATTAGTGTCGTTTACCCTACAAACTTTTTTTATTTTGTTACTACTAAGAAGTACAACTTCTTACGTGCATACATAACTCCACGTGCATTTTCTTTTATTACTTAAGTTAAGTTAAGTTTTTTTTTGTTCGCGCAGGAATTTCGAGAAATTCTCTCTTAGCGCTCCTCTAGAATGCCTAAACTACCTAAATGGCATTTTTTTACTTTCAAAGTCGGTAAAGAAAAATTTTATATATAAGAATATATACAACCCTTCCTTTGAAATCGGATTTAAATGTATAGTGTTTCTAAAGAAAGAAAACATGCACAAATAAATTTCGTGCCCTTTAAAAGACAAAATTAAGAAGTAGTCATAATAGTTAGGTCCACATCGACCGGAACACCAGTTTAAAATAAAATATACATTTTTTATTCATGTTTTCTTTATGTAAAGAATGTACAAGAAATTTAATTAGTAGTATTTGGACGGCGCACTTTCTTAATATACTACACAATTATACAGAAGCAAACCCCGACGTGGCATAGCAGAGTGGTAACGGTGTTAGGAGCACATGTCTCCGCGCAAGGAGTAGTACATTCCGCAGCAACGACACAATCTGCAATAGAAACACTTGTGGGTAAAAAGACAGAGTGTTATATCTTACTTTATAAGGATCCATCCTATATCTGAAGACGGTTATCGAGCAATGTGCCAAGGAAACTAACTTTGCTTACGAAAGACGTTGATTGAAAGTATATAACCTTCAGAGACTAAATATTTGTTTTCATAGAAAATAACAGCATTCGATTCACTTAATAGCATGTAATCATCGCCTCCCACGATCCCGTCAAACACTAAAGGAACTACATGTGCTCGTAAATCGGGGAAATTGCAAAATAGTATTCTATTTAATACTAGCGATTCGCTCGCGGCTTTTCCTTCCCCCTGAAATTTCCCCTTGAAATACTCAATTATTTATTTAATTATTAATTTGCTAATCTGGAATAATTTCGTGTTCTAATAACGTAAACAGTTTATTATTAATAAAACATTGAAATAATTTTTATTTATAAATTGATTAAAATGAAACAAACTCTAAATGTTAAGGAAAGTTTGCCAAAATACAATAAAGAACTGCATTTAAATCGGTTAAGTCCCCCAAAAAATTTTTTTTTTGCATATAGTTTTCATGTACAAACAGCGGTCAGTTACGACTTTCTTATAAGTTTAGATACAGATATATTGTATTTAGATATCGAGATAAATAAATATCAAAATTTGAAATTACTATGCGCGATATACTCACTGGATTCACATAGTCCCTCATAGGCCATTGCCAACACTATTAATAATATTAATACGAAATACTTCATTTTAAAGACGTTTCTTCTTGCGCTCTGTTTTCTTAACCAAACGCCGTGATTATTTATAGTATAATTAGCGTAACCAATCCGTTAATTTTCATTATTTATGATTCTACAGTAATAATTAAATATTGTATGCTTGTATTGTCTCTAATTCGATAATTTACAGTGCTATAGCAATGTTAGCAATAAAATTGCACTTTACAGTCAAAATAATTATTAAAAAAATCTGAGAGGAACTGTTCCGTATATATGATTGAAAATATATCTTGTTTTATATTTGTATTTATCAAAGTACTGAATGACAGACAACCCTCAGCCAAACATCAAAATTACTGGCCGCAGAAGTCTGAAAATTGGCTGGTAGGTTCTTTCTGTAAATATGGTGACAGGTTTTTCTATAATTTTTTGTAAATAACTTAAAGATCAGGGTGAAACTTTGAAAACAGAGTCCATAAACTGCGGAAAGTTGAGTTAAAGTTACCATATAGGTAGGTACATACGTAGGTCTCATACATATTACATAAGCCATAGTCTCAAATATATTTGGAACTTCTAAAGTCAATTAATAGCACAAAAATTTATTATGATAACATATAATGAATATATATTTTTTAGCTTCACGCTGTATCGCGCATAGCATATTAGGTAGGGAAAACCTAGTGTTAAGACACTCGTTCCCATTAATACAATTCAGTTTCCCACGTTCCGCCGAATTCTGGTCGCATCTTGCCTCGTTACCAGATTGAGAAAATGAAATATTTTATTTTCATTTCCTCCTTTTCTCAGAGGGAATAGACTCTAAACATATCTTAAATTTCAGAAAGTCCACGATCAAAACCTATATACATATAGTGTTACACACATATACAAAATTATTTTTTGCCAATTAAGTAACGATATGAAATTAATTATTTTTCATGCACATTACCTCTATTAGTTCTATGAGATCATAAATCTAAGTATATAAGAACTTCGGATCAACTCAATATTGAAGACAAAGTGAGCAAGCATGAAGTATACAATTATATTTTTGGTATTGTCGCTGGCACTTGCTGTCTGTTCAGCTCACGGTGAGATCTCTTTTTCTTAAGTCTTCAGACTAATTTTTTATTAAATTTTTAAAGACCTTTATCTAGAGGGAACCAAAGAACATACGCTCTCGACTTTTTCAAGATCTTTCACATTTTTCTTATTTAAAATGCATTTTATGTTGGTTGGCTGATGTTCATAAAATTAATTGATAGAAACCAACAAGTGTTTAATTATTTTTACAGCCACTTCTTGTTGTTAAAATATCTAATTAATTAATCACCACAGTGGGATTTGAATTTATAGTGTTTGGTTGCCTTTCGTTAATGAGGAAGGCAACCAAACACTATAAATTCACGTTAACTTACATTTTTACGAATAGATACATTGTATGCCTTGAAAAGTTCAGCGGAAATTAGGGAACTGAGTATCTTACCTCTAGGTTCGCTCTGCTTATTCTGATAGCAGGGCCCCGTGTCCCATATATAGATGTGGGATACAGAGTGCTACATTATAAACTTTCTTT
>HE671057.1:15012-27795 GCA_000313835.2 Heliconius melpomene melpomene
TTTTCACTTTTTAGTTCGTTTTTAGAACTCGGTTTTTCTTTTTGTTAAAAATTATTTTTTAATTATTTAAATATAGAATAAAGAATCTAATATTTAGATATGTATATATAAAAATGTTGCTATAATTAGGGTTACGATTTAATTTATTGTATTAATTTCAAATAATTGAGTAATATATGAACTTTTCTTCATATTTAATGAACAGGATACACTTTTATAACATCTTTTTTTATTTCATTCCCGTAGGAATTTTAAGAAAACATTACTCGTAGAATATAGATGCTGCTACTATACATTTACATATATTCATTCTCCTACTTTTAATTATATTTTTGCAAATTATCAAATGCCTTGATCAAGAAATTCCACTACAAGAAAATATTATTGTCTAGGTATGAGATGAAAAGAACGATATTTTTTTGTAGAATTCATATTTCATTACATATACATTATATTTAGTTATTTCTATCTTGCTTTTATTCTTTATTAAAAATTAACCTTTTTACTACAATTTTTAAGATACTTACACTTAAGAAGAAATTTTATTTTTATTATAATTCTAAAGTATAAGAAATAAAGAATGTTAAAACATCAATATTTTTTTATTGATCCAATATTTAGTTTAATGTTATTAATTTTACTTGGCTTGGCAGGCACATAATCCTGAGTAACAAAGTGCAGCTTCGTAGTTAGGACATGCTGAAAGACATGGTGCCAGACAATCTTCGCTTACAGTGCATACAGTTCCTACTTGCTTGTTCCTTACGACTTGTAACACGTCAGTATGGGCCACTGCAAAATATGAGAATAGATAAGTGGGGTAGGTTAAGCAGGACACAGACCTTGGCAACTTACGCCGGGACTAACGCAAGGAGGAAGAACGTATATCATATATAACAGTGGAGAGCTATATTCTCTATTTCTTAAACTAATTATTACACTTTTATAACGACTGTCGAATTTGTATCATATATGTGTAATTATATTTGTCAATATTTCTCCGTTTCTTTCTGTAGTAGCGAGTTGCAAAAACAAGTTGCAAGCCATGGACTAACTCCTTAATCTTGATTAGCCTTCTACTATTTGTACTCATGAATAGAGCCCAACTCAACGCATTAGTAATGATTTGGTGGATTTATCGCATTTAGTATGAAGAGATAAATCCACCAAAAATTCTTAGCATAGCTTACAGCGTTGAACCTTAAAAACCAATTTAATTATGATTGTGTGATGTAGGATACTCCAAAATAATGGTCAATATTCGTAATCGAACGTAAAGTAGGAGAACATTAAAACATATTGAAACGACTGGTATCATTAAATATCCGCCATGGGTTCTATCGCGTAACACACAGAGCCTTTTAAAGATATGAAGTTGAAGAAACGGGTGGTTGAGTACTAAGTTCTCTTCATTATCCAGACAACCCAAAAAAAACTAAGATTCGGAAAACAAGTCCAAATATTTGCGAAAAAGAAATCTCACCATGAGCTGAAAAGACAGCAAGTGCCGAGGATAGTACCAAAAATATGATTGTATACTTCATATTGTTCACTCACTCACGTTTTCAAAATTTAATTGATCCCAAGTTGTAGTTTCTTATATACCACTGTTTAGATTTTATCTCATAGAACTAATAAGCGTAATGTGCATAAAAATAATTAATTTTCATATCGTCAGTTAATTGACGCGTGTGTTAAATAATAGCAAGTAGTTGATTCTGGATTCTTCGCAATTATTAATTGATTCCCATGGTTTTTATTGTAGAATAGAATTATACACTTGCATCATTCTCAGTACGCAATGGGTAGCGTTTAGCGGAAAATGGGAAACGGAGTGTTTTAACAATAGGTTCCCTGAGTGTATCTGTAAATAATTATAATTAAAATATTATATGATATAGTGATAGATATGACAAGTAGAAAAGACTTGATAAGTATTGTTCGGTAAAACACACATCACGCATTTCTGGACCACCATCGGTCACCCAAAAATGCCGGTTTGTACAAAGTTAGACGTTGCACTACCAAGCTCAGAATTCCTCTTGATGGACCAAATTTTGGAAACACAATAGAATCACTGGCCTAATTATTCGCATTTATTCATATCTACGGAACTGTTTGTCTCCTTTTCTTTTAATACGACAACTTTGACAAGAGTAAATTTATTACCAATTTGGTTATCGCCCAATAAATTATTAAATTACAGTGAAAATTACCATACTACATTAATTATATTAGTATAGTCGTGAAAATTATCGCATTGGTTGCGCTATTACTTACAGGTATATAAATTGACATAGGATTGGCTGTGGAGGCACAAGGCAGGAAGAAACGTAACCAAGATGAAATATTTTGCATTACTACTGCTAATAGTATTAGCAATTTTCTATAAGGGTGTTCTTTGTGACGTCCGTAAGTAAATTATTCTTAACATTTTCGGTCCAATATCTGGATATGACTTATATTCGTATTTTAGATTATATATGGATAATATATTATATAGTACATTATTTTTTTGTGAATTCATTTTCATTGATATTTTTTTGTTGATATTCTGATAGGTCATTACTATCAAAATATTAACTGTGGAAGCGGCATTAACGATGGCATTATCGTATAGAGGTTCTTCCTCTTCTTATTCTTCAACTTTTATCCACATACTGTTGGGTATAGATCCAAAGAATTGATTGGAAATCCAATGAAGAGATCTATATCATCGTTCTGACAAGATCGTCAGTCCATCTACTTGGTAGTTGTCCAACGTTTCGATTACCATGCCTCTTTGCCTCCATTTTTCTCTGCGCCACTTGAAATTTTGATATTTGTTGTTGAATCAGGGACCGTGTTTCCGCACCATAAAATGACTGGTAATAACGACATTTTAGTGTCATGGATATTTTGTTCTTAAATACGAGTATGTTCGACATATTTATTGCTAATGCTAAAAAAAATTTCAAAAAGGTAATCGTATATCATGATTATCATTACCATAATGAACCCTAATAAAAAAGTAAAAAATAAAAAAAAATACTAAATAAACAAAAACCCAGGTAAAAGTAAATAAACAAGCCCTAAAGTCTATTAGGATTAACAGTCGGGACCTCTTTAAATTATGCGGGGCTCCTGGTAAAGATTTTATTGATTGAATAATTACTTATACGTCTTGACTATAGCCTGACCGTATAGACTATTGGGCTTGTTTATTTCTTTTTTTAATTTTATGCAGTCGGGGTATTTGTTTTTTACATATTTTTGTTTTAAGGCTAGTTATTTTAGACTGATATTAAAGGAGACTGTAGACAGTTCTTGTTCCATTCGTTGTTGGTTTTAAATGTTATCTGTTAAGACAACTAAGTCGCCTAATGTAGTTAAGACATATACTAGCTATGTTTGTTAGGTGAATTATTTTTATTCGACACCAAATTAAACTCCAAAGTACGAGTCAAAAAAGCGCCTTTTTATTTACAGCCTGTGTAACTGCTCTGGATTGTGCAGCTCCTTGCCGAAATACATGTGGACCAAATACTGATAGCAGTTTGCTTTGCTTAAATAATGTGTGCTACTGTGTAATTCCATAACATGTGGAGAGGAAGCGCCTTTTGAATAATATTAATGGAAATTCGAACATTAATCATTCTAAATAAATAAAAACAATAAATTAAATATAAGTAGAATTTTATTTTAAATATATCATTTCGACATTATTTGTTGAGTGGCCAAGTTTGAAGCACGACTCCTTAATCACGACATCCAACCAGTTATTCTTGAGATTAGTGCGTGAAAGCAAACAAATTCTACAGACAGAATTGACCTTCTTTTATGGTTTTAATATATTTATTTATATACATACTCTAAGAGTTGAAAAAGTTTACATAATAAACTTTGCGTATAAACACATAATCACAAATAGTCATCTCTATCAATTCATATAAAGAAATAAAATCGCGTTACAGACGCGTCATTTATCATTATTTATTGAATATATTTTTATTGAATACTAGTGGACCCAAACGCGGCTACGCACGCTTGAACTTTACGAATATTTATTAAATATATTTATGAAATTATTTTCAGTTTTCTATAGAGAGATGCGTTAAGCGAGCTCATTTGGGGTGACGTTTTCTAACAACAAACTTTACAAATCGTTGCTTAACAACGGTCCCATAGCGACGGTTGTTATTAACATGGCGGAATAAATTGCATGTCAAATTAATGAGTATTTTAATATATTGGTATATATCGAAAATATTACAAATATGAGAAAGAAAAGTATCCTATGTTCATCCCGAGACCCTCAAGTATCTCTATATGAGTATTTTATCACAATTAAATTAGCGGTTTGCCCCTGATTGCGTAAAAGACAGACAAACAGACAGACAGAGTTACTTTCGAATTTATAATATAGGTATGGATATTTACAAAATAATAATGGAGAGGCGCTTAAGAACAGTAAGAGAGCCCAAATCTACAAAAAAAATTGTCTGTTTGTCTGTTTGTACACGCTAATCTTCGGAACTACTTGACGGATTTTAATGAAACTTTTTTGTCGTATAGCTATTAAGCCTAGGCAACATCTAGGCTAGTTTATTTTGAAAATTTGAATACCTGATGTGGAACCTTAACAGCCTATCTAAATTATAAGAGATATAAATATACTGCCTTGGGAAAATTGAACAACATAACAAACAATTTCCACCCACAAAACAAAAATGAAGGTCTGAAGTACCTGACGTGGAACCCTTGCAGCCCATCTAATCTCTAAGAGACATAAATATAGCGTTTTAGTAAAAGTTGATTAACATAACAAGCATTTTCTGACCATATAATAAAAAAGAAGATCTGGAGCAGCTCATATACAACCCTAACAGCCCAGCTAAGCATTAAGAGATGTGAATATAATAGCTTCGGAATAGTTGTTCTGCATGGTCAGTGTTAAATGAAATGAGGTTATTATTCTGACCTAATAATTTAAAATAACATGAGCTAGGAGTGAAGTGGGTGGGCAATGTATCGAGGGGGCCGCTAGTTATGTAAAATTTTTACAATTACAATTTATACAAAATTAAAAACTTAAGTGATCTGAATTTTTTTTAGAGACATGTATGACACTGTATGCTGCATGAACAAAGGTAGGCATACGGAACCTTAGGCATCCCGTTTCCTAATCCCACGTTATTTTAGAGATATTATGTAGTGAGCTGCTTTACTTAATGCTACACTTTGCTTTATTAAAATTTGAAGCAATCGACTAATAGAAGTTTACCGTAATGGTGTGACCGGATTTGGGAAAACTGTAAAGAACGACACCGGCACTAGTCAACCAAACGTCTACAAGTAACTTTTTTTGGGTCAATTTTTGCTTGGGACAGGATTCGGCTGGTTTGCCAGGGTCCAGTCATTGCGATGAGCGCTTCTAATAATCTTAGAGAATCCACTTTTCATCATAAGAAATAATTTTCATTTAAAATAACTTCATTATTGTACTGGTTAAGTAATGTTACGCAGCAGTCGACGCGCGTTTGCCTGTTTGCTTCACTCAATTCGTGAGGTACCCACCTTTCAAGCTCTTTAATCTTCACAATTTGCTTCAACTGGATTGAAACTGTTTTATCACTTACACCGCAGACCTTCCTTTGCAGTCGAGTATACACGTATAGTGTTTATAAAATCACGAAACATGCAGAAACATATTTTCGTGCTCTTTAAAAGGGAAAATAGCGAAGTACCTAGTCCATAATTGTTAGATGCATACGAGCGAAACAGCGAGTGAAACACTAGCTTAAAATAAAATACATATTTTTTATTCATGTTTTCTTTATTAAGAGTAAAGAATGTACAAGAAATTTCATTAATAGTATTTGAACGGCGCACTTTCTTAACATACTATGCAATTATACAGAAGCAAACCCCGACGTGGCATAGCAGAGTGGTAACGGTGTTAGGAGCACATGTGTCCGCGCAAGGAGCAGCACAGTCCTCAGCAACGTTACAATCTGCAATAGAAACACTTGTGTGTATAAAAGAAAAAGTGTTGTATCTTACTAAGTAAAAAGTGAACAAAGGGGTAATTTATCACAAAAATTTGGACTGTTTCACACTGTACTACCTTAGGCAGAGAGAACCGTGTGTTAATTTTGTTCGCCACTTTCCACGGTAAGAGTTTGTAGGGGTCTTGTTAAAGGGCTTGTTAAATATCATTCCCCCAAACGAGAATCGAATCCACAAGCGTCTACTCGTGAGTAAACCGTTACTTCATCACGATCTCTTTGTTTGTAACTACATAAGATATCAATCAATCAATCTCCACTTGGAGACTACGATTATATTTTAATTATTTTTTTTCTCTGGTGTTGTAAAACCAGAGTAAGTAATGTGTCTGAATTTAGCTAATTTATAATAAAAGTTGTTAAATAAATGAAACTACTATTGAAATGAAAATTTACAACATTCGATGGAGACTAATTCATAATGAAATTTAATAAAAAAATCAGTAAACTTTGATGACATAATGTTTAAAGAAAAAGAAGAAAAAAAAATGTCATCATTTAGAACAGTGGATGATATTCATCAACTACGAAGTGGATTTTTGTGGCCAGTCGCGGCGTACGGGCAGAAGCGTGCGACTGTAATCTCGATGGTTGTGGGGTCGATTCCCACGAGGGGGAATAAAATATTTAATATTTTTATTGTCTTAGCCTGGTATAGGTATAGGAAAGAGCGTGCGCGTAACTTTATAAAGATCCATGCTCTATCTGAAGATGGTTATTGAGCAATTTGCCAAGGAAAATAACATTGCTTGCGAAAGGTTGATTGAAGGCTATTTGAGAGACTAACTATTTTTTTCCATAGAAAATACGTTCAAATCACTTGATAGTAACTTATAATTACTTCCTACGATCCCGTAAAATTCTAAAGGAGCTAAAGGAAATTGCAAAATCATATTCTATTTATGAATTACTAGCGATTTGTTCGCGACCGCGCCCGCTTGATATCCACAATTACTTTTTAATTATTAATTTTATTACTAATTTGGATTAAAAAAAAATTGGATTATTTTCGTTATCAGTGTAAAAACAATATCAATACAATAAAAAGTCTGAATTAAGAGTTCAGCCAATTCAAAACATTTATTTTTCAGTTATTTAGTTGAACAAAATATCTTATATAGAAATAACTTTTTTATTTATGAACCGATTGAAATAAAAAAAACACAAAATGTTAAGAAATGCCAAAATACGATAATAATACTGCATTTAAATTACGCATAGACAAATAAACAAAAATTTAAAAAACAAATGCTCTAAAAATTATTTTTCAGATACGACTTCCATGTACTCTATTAAGAACATTTTACTCACTGCTCTCACATAGCCCCTCATAGGACATTGCCAACACTATTAATAGTATTAATATAAAATATTTCATTTTAGGACGTTTTTTCTTGCGTTCTGTTTTCTTGAGCAAATGCTCTGCTTATTTATAGGATCATTAGTGTAACCAATCTGTTAATTTTCATGATTTTACAACAATTATTAAACGTTGTATGGTTGTTTTCTCTATAATTTGATGATTTATAATCCGATATTTGCATTAGCAATAAAATTGCAGTTATCAGTCAAATTAATTATTAAAAGAAACGGAGAAACTGTTCCGTACATATGATTGAAAAAGTTCTATATATTCACTGAAGTAGGCAGAAACTTCAATGATGTCAGTGTGTTTTTAATTTTTTACCTATTAAGAACCCATTCCTTTTTTGATAAAAAAATCCCTTTGCTCTAACTTACTGAGTGACAGACAATGCTCAGTCAAACGTTAACATTACTGGCCGCAGAATTCTAAAAATCGGCTGGAAGGTTCTTTCTGCAACGCTAGGCTATCGCGCATGACAGGTTAGGCAGAGGAAACCTGGCAACCTGGTGTTAAAACACTCGTTCCTGTTAAGATATTTCAGTTTCCCACTTTTCCACCGAATTCTGGCGGCATTTCGTATAAGTTTCGCAATATCGTACTTTGCCATGTTGCTATATCGAGGAATTGAAAATATAAAATATTTCATTTAATCGGGTGGGAATCGTACCCACAACCTGTAGCATTAACAGTTATGCTACGAATACGTAACGGCCTCTACTCATATCTAAAATTTTAGAAAGTCCAAAATCAAAAGCCTATATGTATATTGCATACATATAGTGTTACACACATATACATAATTAATTTTTGCCAATTAAGTAACGATATGAAATTAATTATTTTTCATGGACATTACCTCCATTAGTTCTGTGAGATCATAAATCTAAGTATATAAGAACTTCGAATCAGTTCAATATTGTCAACAACAAAAACGACAAAGTGAGCAAGCATGAAGTATACAATTATATTTTTGGTATTGTCGCTGGCACTTGCTGTCTGTTCAGCTCACGGTGAGATCTCTTTTTCTTAAATCTCGAGACTGATTTTTTTTTAAATTTTAAAAGACCTCTATCTAGAGGGAACCTAATACATACGTTCTCCACTTCTTCAAGATCCTTCACTTTATCAATATTTAAAATGCTTTCTATGTTGGTTGGTTTGAGATGCTTTTTATGTTGGTTGGTTTAGATTAATTGATAGAAACCAAGGGTTTAATTATTTTTACAGCCAGTTGTTGTCAGTTGTAATGCTGTTAAAATATTTAAATAATAAATATTTACCTCAGTAAGAATTGAATTTATATTGTTTGGTTGCCTTTCTTTAATGAGGAAGACAACCAAACACAATATAAATTCACGTTAAAATACATTATTACCAATATGTACCAAACCAATGCACCTATAATCGTATATGCCTTGAAAAGTTTAGCGAAGATTAGGGAACAGAGTATCTTAAGTGGAGTTCCCTCTGCCTATCCTGATAACAGGGCCCTGTGTCCCATATATAGATGTGGGATACAGAGTGCTACATTATAAACTTTCTTTATATTTTCAGTGGCTGATACTACTGTCAAGACATATGCCGCAAGAAACAAGCAAGTAAACAGGAAATCAGCACCCTGCAACACTGACGTAGACTGTGATGGGCCATGTCATGACTTCTGTCCCGATAACGATGGTGTACTTTGCTACGCTGGAAATTGTGTCTGCAAACCCAGACCTTAGGGGTCAACCCCAATTTAAATAAAAAGAAAAACAATATTTTATTATTTATTTACCTTTAAAAATTTATAGTAAAATTCTATATTTACACCTTCCCCTACAGAGATGTTAAATAAACTGTAACAAGTTTATAAAAATATCGACGTAGCATGATGAAAACATATGGCTTAGCAGTCAGAGCGCATGGACGCTTTTCAACGCGGGTTCTATCTCGCTACGTTCAAGACTCCGTTTGTTACTTTCCGCCGAAATCTGAAGGCATTGCGTGTTGAGTGGCGGAACTGAACTTTGCCTGGACACCAGAGTGAAGAAATGGAAATATAAATTTGAGTAAATATTTCATTCCGTCGAGCGGGGATCGAACCTACAACCAGTCGCGTTTATAGCCACACTTTGTGCCTGTGTACTCTGCATGCTCGTGGCTATAAATTGAATGGTTTACTAGTAACCTCTGAAGAGTTTCAATATTCTGGTCCAGGCTCCCTCATTACAACAGCTCGTTATACAGGGTGGAATTGTCAGCGCCACTTTAAATGAAACCACAGTTTTAACTACTCTATAAAAGCCTAATATAATTCGGAAAAAAAATAATTCTCAAAAATGAAAAAGTTTTTTTTTCAAACAAAATAAATAATAAAATTATCGTTTTAAAATAAAACGCCATTTGTAAAGTATAACATAGGCACGCACACACTTACCTGTCAAAGCGGCAACGTCGTACACTTATGTGTGCGTCACACGAAATACAGGTATGGATAAAAATCCATATCCATAAAATCCGTGAAATGTAAAAAAAATCCTACGTCCAAACCGTTGAGGTACCTTGATTATTTTTTTTAATTCTGGGTTTGAAATATTTTACCCTATATGCAGTTTCAGTAAAAGAAGCGCTGCCTCTTCCACCCTGTATAATATTTTATTGTCACCTAAGCTACGTTGAACTCCGAAGTTAATGAGGATACAATTTTATGGTAAATGTGGTATATTATTCCATGAATAAGACGAGATTGGTGTAATATAAAAGAATTTTTGAACACAGAGAAAAGTATGTAAATTCTTTTAAATTACACACAATGACATTAAAAGGATGTAAAGTAGTTCCAAAAATAATTACATCCTATCTATATATATAAAATCGAAAGGTCACTCACTCATCACGAAATCTCAAAAACTATATGTGCTAAAAATCTCAAATTTTGCATAGGAGTTACTTATAGGACGTAGGTGCTCGCTATTTTTCGGGAATTTTCAATATTCGACTTCTAAGGGGTTGTTTTTGGGGTCGAAAGTTTGTATAAAACTTCGTTACTACAAATGCTAGGAGTCTTAAAATTTGCATAGACGTCACTAGGACGTAGCCATGGAGACAGAAATTAATAATAACATAGTTCACGCGGGTGAAACCGCGAGCGGACCACTAGTATCTTATAAAACAAAGTCGCTTTTTGTGTCTGTCTGAACTTTCTAACTCTTCTTCTTCTAAACCACCCAACGGATTTTGTTGCGGTTTTCACCATTAGATCGAGTATTTCTCAGGGAAGGTTATATATAGTTTATTATTTGTACATTCTTTTGTAAGTTAACATAAATAAGATAAATGTGTATAAAGTCCTACCCGTTGATACACTTTCGCGCATGCGCTGCTTTAATGGTAAGTACTATATGAAAAAAATGTACTGGAGTATTGTTTCTCTTAATAAGATCTACAAAAAAGTCTGCGACGGCATATTCGTATCTTTTAAGAATAACGTGTAGTGATCATATTTCTGTCTAAAAATAATAATTTCAATATATTTTTTATTGTAAGTCATATTTTTCCATAATGGTATTAATCCTTATCCTTTGAAATACTTTATTAATTTTATACGTTAAACGACGATAAAATTTGCTGTTTACACTATTTTGAAATTGCGGATAGTTTTAGAGAAAAACGCATTTAATTATTAACACATCACGCCGTTCACACATCAGCTGTATCGAGTCAAGTTTCACTTATCTTTCTTTTACTATTTTTCATTTTAATAAGTACTTTAGAAGTTGTTACAATATCAAAAAATCCTTGCTGCGAAACGGCTCGCCACTCGCCATGCGTCCGCCGCGGCCGCCTGCCTTACACGCATCGGTGGTTCAGTGGAGAATGCTCGCCATGCCATGCCACGCAGGCGGCCCGGGTTCGATTCCCGGCCGATGCATTCTATTTAATTTTCCTCACAGGCAGCCACGTAGTGCTTGCTTTTCATCAGGGACAGAATACCCTCTTCAGCATTCACCACAAGCTCGAAAAAAAAAACCCGCCTGCCTTTATAGCAACGAAGATTTAGATGCGTTTTCACGTATTGGATAATTGGAGTTGAATGTATTATTTCAGCGCAATATATTTAGTTTCATATTTTTTGTAGTAGTTATTAGTAGGTAGGTTATTGTTTATAATTTCTTCTGTTTAAAAATAGTCATTTAAATATATTTTAATAAGTACTTGAAAATATTAGTAGCACAGATTTAAAATCTACTAAAAAATCCTTGCTGTGTAAAACAATTGGAAAATCCTTATTGAAACTACGAAAATGCGGGTTGCATTAGGGTTTAATTAATTTTCACATTATCTTAAGTGCCTTGCAAACAAACATTATATGAATAATTCAGTAGTAAAAGCGGGCGAAGCCGCAAGAGGGTCGCTAACAAAATTCCAACATATTTTGTGGGTTAGTAGAAGAATCTACTAAACGCACCGTGGATTCTCCGCGTTGCAGGGTGAGGAACTGAGAGCCACAACTCTTGCCACAACATAGCTGGGACTTGCGACTCAAGTGCGCATTAACAATCTTTTTAATCGACTTCTGTAAGAAAAGGAGGTTATCAATTCGACTGTATTTTTTTTTTTTAACTTTTGACTGGGTGAACCGATTTTGAATTTTTTTTTATTTGAAAGGTGAAACTTCCCGAATGGTCCCATTTTTTTTTGGTCCATGTCTGACAATGGTATCTATGAGAAAATCACATAAGTCTTACATTTGCATTAGGTATGTGCGCGACAAATAGCCGAATAACTCAATGTCGCGCTAACCGATTTTGATGATTCTTTTTTTATTTGAAAGGATACACTTCAAGGATAATTTGGTGAAAGTTTGGTTAGGTTCTGATTATGGAATCCGGTGAAAATTGAGAAATTTTGTTTTTTTTTGTAAAAAATTGATTATACTGTAATAGTTATAAGAAAAAACTTTTTATATTAATGTCAGAAGTGAGATTCCTGATCGTTGCATTTCTTTTCAACCAATCTAAAAAAAAGAGGATGTTCTCATTTTCAACAAACTTCAAAAAAGGGAGATTCCGAATTCACCCGAATACTTTTTATGTATGTTCTTGTCAATATACCAAAAAGTAACTTTGCACAAAAATAATATCTAATTAAATGAAGTTTTACATAGGACAATCACAACCACTCGTTGACAACCACTACCACCACCATCACTACTCGTTTAAGAAGCATCATTTTAAGATCTACCCATCACTAAAAATCGTAAAATAAATTAATTTTTAACAAAAAGAAAAACCGACTTCTCACAACGAACTAAAAATATTATTATTACTAAGCCTGTTTGTTTTACTTGGCACCGACTTCAAAATTATAAAATCTTTATATAATTAT
>HE671058.1:0-13630 GCA_000313835.2 Heliconius melpomene melpomene
TTCGATGGAAAGTGGGGTTACTGAGTGTATTAACACTAGGTTTCCTCTGTCTACTCTGCTGTGTGCGGGATACAGCATACAGCGTGATTTTATTTTTAATTTGATATATTGTCAGCCTACCAGCTATCTTAACAGAAGTAATTATAAAGTAATTATTAACAGTAAAAATTTAAGTAATTGTTAATAAAAAAATAAGAGAAAAAAAGAGAAAATTAAAAATTACTTAAACAAAATAACAAAAAATAAATAAATCCGCTTTACGATGTATCCCACACATAGCGGGGTAGACAGAGGGAACCTAGTGTTAAGACACTCAGTTCCCCTCTTTCCATCGAACTCTGGAGGCATTGCGTGTTGAGTTATTCCAACAAAATAATGAAATTAGAAAAAAATAATAATAAATATATCAGATTTCTAAACGCAGCATACATTCATTATTTTCTAATCTGACAACTGTCATTTAATCAACAAAATAAAAACTATAGTCGAGATTCATAGATAAATATAATCTATTTTCATATATAATTAAATATCGTCTTAAGAGTAATAAAACATAATATTATTGACCATAATAAAAAAGTAAATACCTAATTATATTAGATATATTTTATTGTACGAAGGCGCTCATATTTTAATGGTTTTTTTTGGCCTGGGGTTTTCATGATTTTTACTGGTTTTAGGAACACATGTGAAAACGGCAGAGAACGAAGTCGACCTTGGGATCATATCAATTCAGATTTGTACCGTCAGCACTTAATAAACTTATTGTTTATATTTCTTCCAAGACATGTTGAACAATGAGTCGTTCAATAGAATTGCTTGTGGGTGAAACAAGAACCTTACACCGAATTGTTCCAATGCCTCCCGATGGGAGCTGTCTCTTCCATGCTTTTGCATATTCTTTGTTTGAGCGTATTGATATACAACAAACTAATAAATTGCGCGAGACTATAGTAGAGTACGTATGTCGTAACTGGAATGATTTAAGTATCTACACTAGCGCTCGAAACGGGAATCCTTACTCTTCTAAAGAAGACATGCTTTGCTTAACTACGTACGGAGCTACTTCCGAAATAAAGGCTGCAGTAGGTTTGTACAGTATTAAGATAGAAGTGTATTATCACAATGGTGTCCTACTTGGTTTATTCGGCAAAGAGAAATGTCCTATGAAGCGCTTACTCTAAACTATGATTTAAAAAGAGCAACTCTTGAGTTTCTTGCCATAGTAGCTCCCTATAGGAAAAGTACTTGTAATGGCCAAATTGAATAAAGAATATTTTGATATTGATAACATTATAAACCTTTCTACTTATGATTTCTGTACAAAAAGTAATGATATCCCGGTCAAAAAACATAAATGTAAAATGAAAGCCAAGTTCTGTAATAAAACGTATGCTTTCAGCGATAAAAGAAGTGAGATGTAAATGTATGCCAAGTTCAATGGTCAGCCCTGAAATTTATTTTTAACAATATAAAATATTTTATAACATCTGTAAATGCCCATTCTTCTTACAACTTGGAGACTTTATTTATGTCTAATATCTGATTTGGCTAGTTTTCAAATTAATTTACATCGATATAAATGAATGTATTCAAATTGTATTCTACTCAGATTCTATTGTAAATTCATAAGAAAACTAGCCAAATCAGATATTAGACATAAATAAAGTCTCCAAGTTGTAAGAAGAATGGGCATTTACAGTTGTTATAAAATATTTTATATTGTTAAAAATAAATTTCAGGACTGACCATTGAACTTGGCATACATTTACATCTCACTTCTTTTATCGCTGAAAGCATATGTTTTATTACTGAACTTGGCTTTCATTTTACATTTATGTTTTTGACGGGATAACATTTATCTTCACGGCGTTGGCGTAATAATGCCAAGGCGATGCCTAATTTGCTTGTCTATATGTACTTAGAGGCCGTCTTGGCGCAGTGGCACAAGTGGAGAACGGAGAGCCTTAACACTAGGTTACCTCTGCCTACACTGCTGTGTGCGGGATTGGGAATCGAACTTACAACCGTCGCGTTACAAAACACTGTTGCAAGACTACCGCCCCATATTAAAAAAGAGGGGAATACATATAACAAGACTAGCGGACGCGCGCAGCTTCGCTTGCGTATTTAAGGGTAAATTCTAGAAAACCATGAAACATATGTTCAATTAAATATTTTGAGTCTAAATATCAAATTTTATAAAAATCGGTGGCGATTTAAGAATTTTCCCATACAAACTTTCAACTCCTTATTTGCAGCCTTAGGGGGTGAATTCTAGAAAACCATGAAACATGTGTTTAATTATATACGTTTAAGAGTCGGAATTTCAAATTTTATAAAAATTGGTGACGATTTAAAAAAAACCCTATACAAACTTTCAACCCCTTATTTGCACCCTTAGGGGGAGAATTCTAGAAAACGATGAAACACGTGTTCAATTAAATACTTTTAAAAATCTAAATTTAAAATTTTATAAAAATCGGTGCCGATTTAATTTTTTTCCATACAAACTTTGAACCCCTATTTCACCCCTTTAGGGCTAAAATTTTTCAAAATCCCTTCTTAGTGGATGTCCAGATTACGAAAGTAAACTTTTGTCCAAATTTAACGTTTCTACGCACAGCGGTTACGGCTGTGCGTGCGTCTTACCTCAGTCAGTGAGGACAAGTCCTTTTATATATATAGATATATAAATAAAGATATCTATAATATATATTTTTTATTTCTACACAATCGGAAACCATACGAGGCGTGGGCTCTAATTAATTACTTCGACAGTTTCTCAATTAATTTTCTATGAACCTCGACTGGAAGCTGTACAAAAACACTATCAACCAGTATGAATACGTGGGATCGTGTATTGTCTTTTCGAAGGTAGCAAGTTCAAGATCACACTAGAACAAATATTTAATTGGTTCTCTGTGAAATATTTATATAGATATGTCTATTTCTAATAAAAAAAAATATTTCATACCGTACTAACTTCTTTACAGCCCAAATTAAGGGGTGAAACTCAACGGGGGACTGTCTCTTTACCAGACCTCTCCTATCATTTTTCAGCTTCACTCTGTACCTCGCGCATAGCAGAGTAGGCAGAGGGGACCTAGTATTAAAATACTTAATTCCCACTTGCCACCGAATTTTTCTAGGTATTGCATCTTGCTCGAAACGAACGGACTTTTACCTTGGCGGCAGAGCGAAAGAAATTAAAATATAATAAATTTCACGGAGTGGGAATCGAACCCACAACCATTGCGTAACAGTGACACCCCCTGCGCCACGATAACCTAAATCTAAAATATAAACAGCTAATCAACACCCTCTCATCTAAAGTATCACCTAACATGTTTGCACTAAAGAGTGCTGACAGGATGACCGCTTCTAAGAAGGAACACTATAGCGAATAACGCATTACAGCATTTCTATATCTATTTTAAATATTTCCACGTAAAACAAGTTAGCAATTTAATAAGAATTAACTCTGGGGTGGGCACAAGACTATCCTGGAGTGGCCACTGTCCCCTTATTCTGACTGTAAACACGACGTTTGTGGATTCGATTTCCACACTGGGAAATTAATTGTTTTCATTTAACCGTTTTAGTAGCAAAACTACGTGTGGCGTTGAGCGCAGCCACTAAACATTCAATGTCAAAAATCAAAGACCATATTACATTTATAGCTAAGCTAATTTTATTACGAAAAACTTATCTTTTTTCTTTTCCGTACACAGCAAGGTAGAGGTAACCTAATGTTAAGACATACCGTTCCCCACTTTCCTCCGAATTCCTTCCTTTCCTCCTTAATGCTGTGTCTAGCCTTTGCACCCACACCTCGTGGGGATCGAACCCACAACCACTCTTCAGAGTGGCCACGACTCGTTTCACGTACTATACCTAAGGTTAAACGAATTATATGGCAAAAAACTAATTTGAATCACGCATTACGTAACATTATACTAAAAGAATGTAAATACAAAATGTACTATTGTATAGTTTAAATTGAATTCGCTACGGACTTGGATCATCAATCAGGATTTTTGTGGTGCCTTGAAAGTTACTTCCGGGTATTACCATAATTTTTAATGATATTTAGATAAGTTAGTGACTATTCTCACTGTTTTCTTATCTTTTATTAATATTGACTGTGTTGAATAAAGCGGGGTTTGAAGACATTAACTAATTTACATAATAGCGCAGTCGTGACGCAAGGGCACAAGAGTGCTAAATGTAAACGAGACACATTGTAGGTTCGATTCCCACTCGGAGAAATGTATTCCAACACGCACTACCTAACTCTAAAATTCAGTGGAAAGTGGAAATGGAATAAATATTCTCCCAAATGGGAATCGAACTCAGAACCATTACGATAACAGTCCTTCACTACCACCAAACCACAACGGCCCCTAATATACACGTCAAGAAACATCAGCATGTCAGTCAACATTTTTCATCGCATAGATTTTATCCGTGCACAGTAAGCAAAGGTGTTGGCATTCAGAGAACGCGTGGGTTGTGGTGGCTGGTTTAGATACGGTGCAAGTTGAGAACTTTATTTTGATTATAACTTCACGCTGTATCCCGCACGCAGCGGGGAGGCGGAGGGAACCTAAGACCTAGTATTGTGATACTCCGTTCCCAATTATCCGCCGAATTCTGGAGGTGTTGTATTTGTGGCCTCGTCACAAGAGTGAAGAAATGAAAATATTAAGTATTTCATTCCTCCGAGTGAAAATCGAACCCACTACCGTCGCTTTTACAGACATATCCTTGTGCCGTTTAGTTTCGCCACTCAACACTAAAATCTCAACCGAAAATGGATCTTAAGACTAGGTTCCCTCTGCCTACCTTGCTGTATGCAGAATACGAGCTACAAGATAGCGTGATAAAATAAGCTAAAATCATTATATTATTCTTTTTTATTTAATTCATTATTAGGGTTTTTAATCTATTGTCTCTTATATCTTGCACTATAAGATATAATAGTTGTCCAATTATGCGGATCGCATTGGCGGTAAGGACACCGGGTGCGCTACTATGAAATGTTAGAAATTCGTTTCTATAAAGTAAATAAAGCTATTTATATGAGGTAAGAACAATAAACGTGAAAGAAATAAATTATAAATTGCTTTGTTTTTTGAAGGACGTATGCGACTGTAAACGCTACGGTAGTGGGTTTGATTCCCGCTCGAGAAATGTAAATTTTTAATAGTTTTATTTTTCTCATTCCCTCTGCTTACTCTGCTATGTGCGGGATATAGCGTGAAGCTAAATGACGCTTTGTTAGAGAAAAAAATATATAGCGTGATAACTCATAGTAAATAGGAAAATAAAATACCAAATGTAAATTGCACTTTGACATGAAAAGGTTTCTTTCTATTTTATAGTCCTGCCTAAAGAAATGTTTGAGATATAATAAAAGTTGAAATTGCTATAATAACGGTTAATGAAAGGCCTAGCAATACCGTCGTGACGCAGTGTTTGACAGTCAACGTGATGATTGTAGGTTCGATTCTCACCCGGTGGAATGAATTTTTGAAATTTCCGCGCTCTAGTAACAAAAGAAAGTGCAAGAAAACAGAGTTCTGAGACCTATCTGCCTAGAATGCAATGCGAAAAAAATAGTAATTCTGCTTTTTTTATACCTATTAAACTAGTAGTAGTATTGCAAGCGGACGAAGCCGCAGTTAAAGCAGTATTTTAAGCAATATTTTAAAACTTTAGGCTATGAACATAGAAATGTATATCTATATAAGTCATTCCCATAACAAAAACACATACTTTCATTAGAAAGTAAGTATATAAGTACGCACAACAAAGCGCATACTAAATATTATGATAATCGGCGGCGCCCTTTGAGCATTGCGTGATGTCGCACCGCGTCGGGGGATCAAGACATTGCACAGTACTTACACCCGTTGTATAATAACAATGGGTTTAGTTTTACTGTTAGTTTTATGGAGGTTTAAATTTTTTTATAACTAGATATATATTTTTATTTTGGTATGAATTTTGATCGGTGTGAATCGGTTGTTAATTTTAGACTTAATAATATCCATTAAATAATATCCACGTCGAAATTCCTTTAGAGAACTAAAAAATATAAGCTTCCATGTTACCAAAAGCCAAAAGATGATGAAATTCGCCACAAAATCAACCTAGAGGTACTTCCTTTTAAATACATTTATGTAATTAGGTGGAAGTGAGAACTTACAGTACTAATAAAGGAAGAAAACAAAGAATATAAATTTAGATCTATATCTCTCTCTCTGTAGTCGGTCTCTCGTGTCTGTGCGATCAGACATCTGGAGCAGATGATCTGCCACCACCATAGAACTTCAAAGATGGTGATGAGATGAGGTCGATAACTTGAACATCGTGATGGTGAACGACCGCGTAATCTTATCTATATCTATATCTTCACTCTGAAACTTCATAGCCTAACGCACTGAGAATTTGATGCGTAAATGTATGAATTTGGAGAAAACCTATAACCTAATACAAGCTTATTTATACTGTTTATGTTATTCAAAATGATTACATACTATTCCAATATGTCATCATTTAATATTCAATATTTTAAATAATTTTTTTTTATGTTTAATTAGAAACAATGGAGAGTCGAGTCGGCCTGGACTACATAGTGGAGCACGCGGAATACGCGGGGAAGCTCGCTGCCGCCCTCACTTCGCCTACAGCTGCTGTTAAAAAACAGGTGTGTCAGTTCGATTCTCAATCGGTGAAATTAAATATTTAATATTTTGATAGCAACAAGCAAGTAACAAAGCAAATCGCGGTGTTGAGTTCCACTCAACATGCCTTCAGAATTCGGCAGAAGGTGGGGAACGGAAGAGTCTTAATGGGAACGCTCCCTCTCTCTCCATACTAATATTTTTCATATTTAAATGAAATATAACAACTTTACTGATAATAATAATTAAAAAGAACTATTGTTTAAATAATTTTCCAGGTGTTCGAGCTTCTCTCAGCGCTGTGTGTATACAACGCAGACGGATATGCCCGAGCAGTCGACACACTTGATAGATATAAGGTAAACAAAAACTTATATGGGAAATTGATATACAATTTATTTTTATAAGGATCTCTTGATAATTTTGCAAAATAATTTAGCTCAAACGCTACGCACGCGCATTTCTATATCGCTTCGGGGGCGCTAAATCAAAAATAAATATTGTTATTTTCTCCATTTTCTTGTTGTAAATGGGACACTCGTCGTGTATACTATTATATATAACGAGTCCTTTTAAATTAATTCTTATTTAATTATTATTTTTATGGGAGATCGTCGTGGCGCAGTGACACAAGTGTGTGACTCCGAATGAGTCGATTGTGAATTCGAATCCCACTCGGGGTAACGATTTTTTTATATTATTTCCTCGCTCTGTTAACAAGACAAACGTGGGATTCAGTTCACGTGAAAATTCAGCGGAAAGATCTGAACGAAGCGTCAAAAAAAATCGGGTTCAAAAAAGTTATGGTTCTAGGTTCTGAAAGGAGACCGCTACCGCCTCACAATAGTTGTTGAAGAACTAAAAAACGCAACTACAATAGATTACAAAACTGCTCTCGTCGCGTTCATCAACTGTCTCATTATATCTGCACCTCGACTACCAGACAGGATCCGAGTGAGGAACGAGTTTATCGGTAAGTTGTTACTTTTTTTCAGCTTCACGCTGTATCCCGCACACAGCATAGTAAGCAGAGGGAACATAGTGATAAGACGTTCTTCACTTTTCGCCAAATTTTTCGGGCATGGAGTGTTGAGTGGTGGAACTCAACGCCGAGCTTTTGTCTTAGTGCCGGAGCGAAGAAATGGAAATATAAATTTAAATACCTTAATATTTAATTTGCTCGGGTGGGAATCGAACCTGCAACCAGTATTTTTTTTTAGTAAACTATTTAGTGTGTTTACAGATATGACATAATATTTGTTTTTTTAAATTGTTAGTGCACGTATGAGAATTTCAGTGCCTTAGTGGTCAGAGGTCACAAAAAACGTGGATTTGAGTCCTGCTATATTAAAAAATATATATTTCATTCTCTTTATCAGAGTGAGGAAATGAAAATATGAAATATTTATTTTTTTCAAATGGGACTCGAACCCACAACTTGTTGCACTTTCGTGCCCCGCGACTGTTATATATGTAAATTATTTTACTAAAATATTATTCAATCCATACAAACCTAAATACTTTAGAGATTTGATGATACTATAATTATATTACAGGACTTGGACTGCTTCCAACACTTAGTAATCTAAGGTGAGTGTATTTAACTCTTAACTCGCATTCCTTGCAGTACGGTTCATGAGTTGTGGCCGTCCTGAACTTAGCTCTAGTTAAACGCCAAAGTTCACAGCCTAATCTCAGAGCGGCCACGACTGGTCCGACGTATTGTAGTTATGATTTATTTTATTAGTTGCTTATTTAGTTAACTATTACATTTTAATAATGACAAATATAGTTCTTTTGTTTTTTTGGTTTTGTATCATTGTTTTATTTATATTTTTTCTTTACACATGTATGTTAATTACTAGTATAAGTTAAAATAAACCTGGTAATTAATCATTTTCAATTTTCAATCCATTTAGGTATATTATTCTGAGGACACAACTAAATTATAAAATTTCTTTCAATCAATATAAATACCCATAGTTACATAGTTCAATTTAGTACTAAATAGATTATTTGGGTGAAAAGAAGTCTAAAAAAGTATTTGAAAAAAAATATTTAATACATATTCAGTTAAAGTTGAATCTATTACCATTGCATACTGTATACATAGCTCAAATGCTCTACGATAACAACCAGAATTAATTATTTATTTATATTGATTAATTAATTTTATAACAGAATTGTAGAAATCTATAATATTTCGTAGTTTAATTTAATACTTGTAATAGATCCAGCTAGTAGTAGCAACTCATTCTACTCAAATTATGAAATGACTAAGGAATCCGTCCTGCCAATTAATTATTAAATCTTAGCTCAGAATCGAACCTGATAATTACAATTTTGTTATGCAATGCCTTTAAAACGCCGCTAATTAAAATTAATTTAGAATATTTTTTTTATGGTTCTCATGAAAGCTTTAAAAGATAACTACATAACTTTAAAACTAATAATATTATTTAAAATAAACAGAATATCAATATATCCATTTTTTCAAAGTAATTTTTTTAAAATTTTCAAAGTAAGTAATAATTAATTAAGTATAAATTAAGTAATAATTAATTAAATAAAATGGTGGTTGTCGTGGCGCAACGGTTAGCGTCTATTAAAGCAGTTATGGGTTCGATTCCCGCTGCGAGAGTGAATTATTTTTACACGCTTTGAATACAAAACCACACTTTGAAGTGTTGAGGCTCGTCACTCAACACATATAATATCTCGAAAATTGGGCAGTGCGTGGAAAACATAGTGTCTTATCACTAGATCCCTACCTCTTAAATATAAAATAAAAATATTTTTTTCCCAAGCTAAATTAAAAATAGGAATTTTATGCCAATTATATGTTCCGGTCTAAAGTCCGCTGCGTCCAGTAAATAGCAAAAAAATGCGTGGGCAGATACGTCTCATACCAAATATGGCGAGTTGAGAATTAATGAATAATAATTATTATGTATTGATTTGTTATTGTATTTATATAGAAACGTGGATAAAAACGTGAGGTTATTTTTATAATTTTATAGTTATTTTTAAGTTTAGTTATATTTCTCTTTGTTTTGTAGAGAAAGAAGAGAAGTTAGAAAGAAATCACATAGTTTTACACTTCTTGTTAAATTCATAGATATCATAATTAAATTATAGTAAAAAATATATACTGTAGGCACTACCATACTATACTTACACTATTAAATTAACACGTTGCTATGACAACGCCCGTATTACGTCAAATATTTCCCTTCCTCTAGTATTTCATAATATATAGACAAAAAGTGAAAAACAACACTACTTATTAATTATATAACATTGAATATCGAACTCACTACCTTACAGGCATGAAGCGGCCAGTCACCCAAACCTCGGCGTCCAGCTCGACGTGTTCGAGGAGCAGCGGGAAAGCGACGAGGCACAGGGCCCAGGCGGTATCAATCTGAATTCACATTTAGATGTGTTTTACGCCATTTTGAAACAAGTTAGTATAAAATATACATATTTTTATAATAATTATAATTTGCTTGCGAGGACTTTTTATAATGGATAATCCAGTTTTTTCCGTTATCGTAGGAAATTCTATTTTGTCTGTCTATTACTCAGTATTATTTTAGTCGATTACAAAACATTATAATAAATATAAATAAAGTATTCCATGTGGAAGTAGGCAGAAAGAACCTTATATAATCCCAAGTTAATGGTAGGTTAATAGTTTTATACCACCAGTTGATGCTAGGATGCTTTTATAATATTTCTTAATTATTCTACTTCTTGACAGGTATCAGACACACCCCAAGAGATCCCCTTCCTGAGCATCTTACAGCATTTGCTAAGGATAGACCCGAAGGAGGCAGTCAGTGACATAGTGTGGGACACGGCGGAGACGTTAGTACATAGAGCCACTTTGTTGGAGACGAGGGAGGATGCGGCAAAGTTGCTTAGGGCACCGAGTGTACAGGTAATGTTTGTTGTTATTTTTAATGTCTTGTAAAATTTTATATAATATTCACAATTTTAAATTATTCTATCTATTTTTCTTACTCACAACTACATATTTGAGATTATTAATTATCCTTACTCTTAGTGGAATAGGTGGAGAAACTATATACATAATTGCATATCTCTATAATTTTGTGCATTCTGTTTAGCTTTTCGTAAATGTTCTGATTGTTTACCCAACCCTTTTTCAGTATAAAAGGAAATTTAAAAAACACATAAAAGTATGTATTAGTAAAAATATTTTATATAATAATTTTTATGTAGTAGAGTTTTGTATAAAAATGTACTTATCTATGAAAATATTTATGTCTTAGATAGGTATTGAACCCCATACAAAATCATTTGTATTGTACAATTCCATTAGTATTTATAGTAAAATGAAGGCGAAGATAAAGAATTGCTCATTTTTCCTCCTTATTCAATTTCAGGCAAAAATGGGCTGCACATGTCAACACAGAGATCTATCAGGGTCGAATAGAAAACAAAGCTTACAAAGAGCGTTGTCCCCCCCACCTCCCCCACCGCCTGCGCCTGCGCCGCCGCCTGGTAATAAAATAATTTAATAATATGGTTTTTTTTTATATAAAGCGATAAGAACCTTAAGAAGATTTAAAAAGGAATAGAAAAAGATAGATTTAAATTTATGGTTTAATCCGCCTA
Source organism: Heliconius melpomene melpomene (assembly GCA_000313835.2). Taxonomy (NCBI): domain Eukaryota; kingdom Metazoa; phylum Arthropoda; class Insecta; order Lepidoptera; family Nymphalidae; genus Heliconius; species Heliconius melpomene. The sequence goes on from HE671058.1 coordinate 11,337, forward strand.
TATTGTATTGACGGGACTTTCGTTGGTGGAACGTTGCAGCAAATAGGTTTATCTTATAATGTATATATTTTACTAGTAAAAAGTTTAGTTATATTTAATACAAAAATAATATTATTTCTAAGCATAGCAAGCATATTAAGACAATAGTTAGATATGAGTTTTTTAATTTTTACTTATTTAGATTTACGAGTTATACTTAAAAAAATCAAACAATTTAAAACTTATACAACCCACTAATGTTAATAAAAATATATATATAAAAAAAAAAAATATTAATCTTTTTTTTCAGCAATACCCCCACCTCCACTACCACCAGCACCTCCAGCACCGCCAACACCCCCAGCGCCTCCTGCACCCCCTACTCTCCGAAACGCTCCACCACCACCCCCCGGCACACTTACACCCCCACCTCCCCCCGTGAATATAAAACTACCACAACAGGAAATACCACTGCCGAAAACTAAAATGAAGACGATCAATTGGAATAAGATACCTAATAATAAAGTGAGTTTTTATTAAAGCTGTTGCTTATTAACAAACAGTTTGTCCAAATTATGCCATGCCTATTAAAAGGACGAGGCACCTCCATCTTCTAAATTTATAAATTCGTCGTACTATTAAAGTACTTATAAATTATTCTCTGCTTTATTAGAGAGAAAATCTAGTGTTAAGTCTTGACATTTTCCAAGACATTGCTAAGTGGGTGAACTCAACACCGTGCTTTGTCTTGTTACCTAGTTCATTATTTCAAGTGAGGATTGAATCCACCACCGACACTACGACATCTTTACTTCATATGCATAATAAGATATAATGATTTCAGGTAATCGGCCAAAATAATATTTGGTCGATAGTAGCGTCGAGTCACAAACATTCACCAAAATCTGAACTGGATTGGAGCGAAATAGAAGGATTATTCTGTCAACAAGTAAGTTATATTTTTAAATGTAAAATTCTAAATATCCATAGAAGTTTACCGTCTATAGTGTATTTCTATTAAAGAAAAATTAAAATTAAAAAATGCCTTGGATTTTATCAACGAGAACCTTATTATATTAACTGTAAATGTATTCATTATAGAAAATTATAACATTCTTTAGGTATTTGACTAAAGCGTGTCAAACGATCAAACGAACTGTATTATAACTTTAAAACTGTATATTTCAGGTGCAACCACCAGGCTCAGCGGGCTCTTCACCAAGATTAGGAAGAAGTCCTATATGCGATAGCTCAGGAGAAAGGAAGCCGAGGAAGGAACCTTCCGAAATTACACTTCTGGACGGCAAAAGGAGTTTGAATGTTAATATATTCTTGAAACAGTTTCGCAGGTATTTATTGTTTGTTTTTTAAGAAATGATTTTGTCTATTGAAACTTGATTAAAATTTTGTTATTGAGATATTATTTTTGGAAAAGATATCGGTAAATCAACTAAAGAATGAATCATCGTCTATGTATGTTATGTAAGTAATTCAATGACTTCTGGGGAAGAAAGCTCGACAGTAAGAAATGAAATTGAAATTGAAGCAAAATAGTTAAATAATTTACATATTTTTGTTTATGTCTATCTTAGAACTAATTACAAAATATTTAACTTAACAGTCTATATTACCAAAGTCAAAATTTTGGAATAAAACGTCACTATATACTTTTTAGTTCCAACGAAGATATAATCCAACTGATTCGGGAAGGTTCCCACGATGATATAGGTACTGAGAAACTGCGTGGTCTCCTCAAAATTTTACCAGAAATAGATGAATGCGAGATGTTGAAAGCGTTTACGGGAGACGTTACCAAGTTGGGTAATGCTGAGAAGTTCTTGTTACAGCTTATACAGTTGCCCAAGTTAGTATTACTTTAAGTACTTAATATTTTGTTAAAATACTAAATAAAATATTTTTATCAATTAGAAATGTTGAGGCGAGTCATGGCATAGGGATACAAGTGTGTGACTGTAAACGTGACTGATTGTGAGTTCGATTCCCACTCGAAGAAATAAATGAACTTATATTTTCATTTCTTCGCTCTGGTGTAGAGGCAAATTTGAAGCAGTTGAGTTCCGGCACTCAACACTATGCCTACAGAATTCGGCGGGAAATAGGGAACGAATTAATTATATGAAAACACATAAAAAATTAAAAGTAGCGGATTCTACCAACTGATAAACAGACTCGGTTCTTATCGAATTATATTTTCTAATATATAGGAAATATAAATACCGTATATATATATATATATATATATACTATTACTATTTTATTTTTATTTTTCTAGTTAACTAAATTAAAGTAATAAG
>HE671058.1:13730-28793 GCA_000313835.2 Heliconius melpomene melpomene
TACTATATATATATATATATATATACATTTACATTTTATTTTATTTTTTCAGTTACAAATTAAGAATAGAATGTATGCTACTAAAAGAAGAATGGGCGTCCACTGCTGGGTACTTAGAGAGTGCTATCAACGCCATACTGGTGGCTGGAGATGACTTAATGTCTTCAAGAGCTATTCAGGTAATATATAAAGATAGGTCTTAGAATCAAAACATCTATCCTAGGCATTCTGGTCAATTTCAAGGTAATATTGGACAAGTGAAGGTATCGTTCCAGAGTAGAGAAATGAAAGTAATTTTGTTCTTCACTAGTGGTTATCGAATCCACGGTCATCACAGATTCCAGAAAAATATGAATATCTTTCAAGCACCAGAACCAATTAAAGCATGCATTTGTACACATATAAAAATACATACAAATTCTTATAGTACAATTACCTATTAAAGTATTTTTATCTAATTTACAGGAGATCCTATACATATCGCTAATAGCTGGTAACTTCTTAAACGCGGGCGGCTACGCGGGTGGCGCGGCAGGGGTGAAACTCTCCTCTCTCCAGAAACTCTCCGACATCCGCGCGAACAAGCCGGGAATGAATCTCATGCATTATGTCGCTTTGGTGAGTTGCTTATTTTTTCAGCTTCACGCTGTATCCCACATATAGCATGGTAGATAAGGGAACTCACTCCTCACTTTCTGTCAATTTTTTTGGGGTATGTTTAGGGTATTCCCCGAGTGGGAAACGAACCCACAATCATCGAGTTTACAGTCATACGCTTGTGCCACTGCGTCACGTCGGAATCAGCACGGCATATGTAATTTAATTTAGAAATTTTTTTTTCAGCAAGCGGAGCGTAAAAATAAAGAGCTAATTCACTTCGCGGACGACATTAGAGTGTTAGAAGAGGCGTCCAAAGCGAGTGTGGAACAGTTACACAATGAAATAAACACTCTGTCGCAAAGAATCACTACGCTGAAAAAGGAGATACAGAACACTACGCAACATGATATTAGAGAACAGATGGGTGACTTTTTACAGGTATTTTTAAGGTTTCCTTTAGATTTACTTTATGCTTTATATGACTTTGACGTGGAACTCAACGCCGCTTTATCATTCTGATTTTATGATAAAAATCTAAGGGAAATGAAATTTATATTTACCTGTGTGGTAATCAATCCTGGAACCGTCCTCTTTGCAGTGAGTCGTTGTGCCAATGTGCCAAAATATCTTTAAATACACGTATTAATGTAAATTATAATAATGTTATTTAATTAAAACTCTATTAGGTAGCAGAAAGAGAAGTTTCAGCGTTAAATAAGGATATGGAAGAAGTGGAAAGTATGAGGAAGCAATTAGCTGAGTTCTTCTGTGAAGATCCGATCTCTTTCAAATTAGAGGAGTGCTTTAAGGTACGTCGCTTATTAATAAATTTATTTATTCAATAGAGCTTAATGCTGTTGATGTTCACTAAAGGTGCTATTGATTGTTAAACATTTATTGTTAATTATATTTTAAAAGATCAACTTTGTGTTGTGTTTGTTGTTTGTTTGTGTTTGGCGGCTCTTCTCAGTAGAATCTGACTTCCTAGTCGATGGTAGCCTTCTGTAGGACGTTACTGATATTTTTATGTCACTTTTTTTAACTTTACCCCTTTCCCATTAAGATAATTCCGTTCCCCATTTCGAAATCAAATTCTAGAACATTGTGTATTATCGCCTGTTGAGTAGCGGAACTTAACGCTTCACTTTACCTCGTGACCAAAGAGAGTAGTTAAAGTGGGAAACGGAAGTGTCTAAACGGAATTTGACTCAAAAGTTATAATGGCATATAAATATTTAGCTTTCAATTTTCCTAACAAACAGCATGTTTTTTTTTCCAGACATTCGTAACATTCTGTACGAAGTTCCGTTCGGCGGTGACCGAGAACGCGCGCCGCGCAGCGCACGAGGAGCAGGCGGCAGCGAGGCGACGCGCCAGGGACCTCACGATCAGCGCCACTAAGAACAGGGCTGGTGAGAGAAATACTTTTTTTTAGCTCCAGGCGTATCCCGCGTGTAGCCGGATAGACAAAAGAAGTCTAGTGTTCAGGGACTGCGCTCCAAACTTTCACCAATTTCTGGAGGCATTGCGTATTGAGTGGCGGAGTTCATTACCATAATCGCTTTTGTCTGCTTACCAGAGAATTAATAATAAAATAACTAAATATTACCCAAAATTTCAGGCGGCAGTATGTGCAGTACACCTGTATCGGAGTGTGAATCTCTTATGGAGTCTCTTCTGCTGGATATACGAAATGGTTTAGGAAGACGTTCTTTGCGGAAATCTCATGATCCATCACCATCACCAGGTAATATTGTATTTTTTATAAATAGCTTAGCTTTGAGACCAGTTGTGGCGCAGGAACCCAAGCGGGCGACTGTAAACACGACTGGTTGTGCGTTCCATTGCCACTAAAGGCAATCAATTCAGAACACATCGCCACTCAACACGCAATGCCACTAGAATTCGGCAGAAAATGGGGTACGGAACTGTCTAAATAGAAACGGAGTGTCTTAACACTATATTCTCTTTCATAGCGGAAAAATTATCGCCTTTAATGGAGAACCCACAACCGTCACGTTTTCAATACGACGCAGTTTCCATATACGAATATAATCTAAATATATTTTCTAACTGTATTTCCAGATGTAACCCCAACAGGTAGTCTACGTCGCCGAAGCCGCGCGAGTCCTGGGGACGATGAAGACGGCTTGTTAGAGTTTTTGAGACATTCGTCCCCAAATCAGGAGGGTAGGGAACGGAATGTGTGGGGAAGTTTGGGTAAGTTGGAACAAACATAACAATAATTGAAATATGTATACTAGTACAGGTGAATGACGTACGAACTCTTCATATTTGATTCAATTGTACTTACTAGTCCTACTAATAATGTAAATGTGAAAGCTTATGAGGATATATATTTATTCCACTTTCATGCAAAAATGTTGAACGGATTCAGATGAAAATTCCTTCCTTCACTTTTATCACATTTTCTAATAAAATTATAGGTTCATATAACGAACCTATATAAAATAATCAAATAAAATTTGTAATAGATATGGATAAGTTGAAAAGTGAATTAATTGATTTGCACAATAAAAAGAGTTTCTAAATTCCCAGATCGCTCCTGGTCCCGCCGTGCACCAATCCGGGCTCGACTAGAGATCCCTGACAGAGAACGTACCGGAGAACGACCGTCTTCCCCCTCACCCTCGCCCACTCCCACTCCCACTCCCAGCCCCAACCCTACACCATCTGCGCCGACTGTGGAAGCTTCGACTGAAGCTAAGCCTAAGTAATTTTTATTATTTATTCTTTTTTTTCGCGAGGCGGAAGCTAGCGTTATATATAACGTGTTGTTTGGTAGAACGTTAACGCCACGCTTTAATGTATTACCATAGCGAGGAAATGATAATAATTTATTCCCGTCAACAGATTTTGTCAACATGCCACTATGACACGAGGGCGATTATTACTGATCCATACATATATTCTAAATTTTTGAACATTATATTGTAATTTTATTCATTGTACTTCTTAGCATTGTCACTCGTCCTCCTCCACTAGTTGTCTGAAAGCGATCTCTTATGGAGATAAGTCCTTACAAATTAAATGTTTTATATGTTTTTCTATAAGAACCTTTTTATTTTTTTATGACATTGTAGGGAATGGCGTCAAAAAATCGAATCTTGGTTGCGCGCCAACAGCGAGGAGGAGAGGCCTCGCCGAGCGCGCGCGCCGCACTCGGCCGGCGTGCACGCGGCGCACCGGCGCTCCTTGGAAAACGACTCCGGTAAGGAACAGCCTGAAATATGCGTATTGTTTTATATTTTACACGCATTTCCGTAGGATGTGCAGATAAATTGGTTTAACCACTCCATTCTTTGCTTTCCATCTCTTATTTCGGTATATTTTGTTTCTCACTTCCCGCCCACCCATTGAGGCCAGTGGTGGCGCAGAAGCAAGCCAATGCCACCAGAATTCGACGAAAAATGGAGAACAGAAGTGTCTTAATAGGAATCTCCACTAACAATCTTGTCTTAACACTAGGTTTCCAGGTTCCCTCTGTCCACCCTGCTATGTGCAGGATACAGCGTAACGCTTAAAAAAAATCAAGCTCAACTATCGTGATGACAGGATGGATGGCTGTATTGTAATATTGGGAAATGGCTCTTTATCAGTAGCTAACAAGATTTTATAATTTAATTATTGCTTTACATCACATCCTTTTTATCCTATTAAATCAGCACATTTATATTAATTTATTTTATTTTATTTGTTTCCGCACCCCTAGAGAGTTCCTGCGGCACCCTGGGCACGGTGGCGGAGGCGCGCGGCGCGCAGTGGCGCCCCGCCGTCACCGACACCGACCTTGTGCGCGCCATCGAGGCCGTCGAGGGTGAGACACACACACACATACACACACACGGGCCAACACACATATTATGCACGCATATACAAATATTCGCATACATACCTAAACATGCGTATGTGCGTATACACAGCACATACGCATACACATATGAGATCGTTCAAAAATGAGTTCGATTTCGTTTCGAGTTCATTCATTGGATATTTGTCAGTGGGAAAAAACCGACTGATAATGATGATGACGACGATATCCATAAGTGTACAAACCAATTATTGTTATCTAGTTATTAACTAAAAATTAGAAATAAAAACATAAAATTAAATACATAAGTATATGTATACTTGAGATGTATTTAATTTATGTTAAAATACATCTCAAGTATACTTTTCAAATAAAAATAAATTAATTTAACATTGCTCTTACAGACGTGCAACCAAAAACGAAAGACAGTAGGCTGCCATGGCGGAAAACAGAGGAAAACGAAGAGATGCGACGTCTCAGGAGACAGCGATCGCGTCAACAAATCGACTCGCCTCAACCACTTGTATCCATTACGGAAGAAGAAAAACGAAAACTACCCGACATCACCGTTACCAGTGTTAAAGATAACAAAACAGAAAAATCTAATCGAGTCGAAATAGATTCTGATAATATCGAAACGCCTCCCGTACAAAGAAAAATATTCAACCCACCGCCAGAAAGAGAGCCTTGTAGGAAATTCCAATCCTCAATACCAGAAAAATCTTCTATCGAAATGAAGGACTTGTGTCAGGAGATATTAGGTGACGGACAGTTCAACAGATTCTCAGCTGCTAGAAGAACGAGACGGTACAAGAGAACACCAGAATCGAGCTCACCCGAGGAAGAGAAGAAACCGGAAAGTACTGAATTAATAGCAGAAACCCAAGTGTTGAGACCGTCTAAATTGGAAATTCAAGCTTCGTATCCAATTGATACTCCAAAAGAAACGAAACCAGTAGAAGAAACAATAAAAGACGAGAAAGAAGTTAGGTTAAAACGTTGGCAGGATAGACTAAAAGGTCAAGGTGGGCCAGAAAAACCAACCAAAGATAATAAATCAGTGCCATATTCCAGGATGAGGCGGCAGACATCCATCAACCAGGAGGACGTTCAGAAAGCCATAAGAGAACTAAAGTCACCGACACAAACACCTACTGGTGTCTGGTCAAGGAATGCTTATAGGAAATCTATGAATGCTAAAATAGATAAAATTCCTACAGAAAGGACGATTTCTCCTAGAATTCCGAAAGTTAAAAGCGAACACGAGCTCAACGATGAAGGATTCGAAGAGACGCAAAGTCTTAACTCCGAAAGCGCCTCCCAGGGAGCGTCATCAGGATGCAACATGGAATGTGAATCTCCAGTGCCCAAAAAGACGGAAATTCCAAAGAAAATAACTACCAAAGACACAAAAACGCCGCCTCGGACTCCATTGGACCCAAAACGATTCACGAAACGCGCGACTTCTTTACGTGTAGAAAGATCGACTTCCAGAGCTTCCTTGCGAAGTTCGAGATCTTCGTTAAACAGTTCAGTGTCAGTTGCTACCGTGAAGAAAGCTCCAACTCCTGTCAAACCCATCCCGAAACCAGTGCAAAAACCTGTCTCCAGAATGCCCGCATCCAGGTCCTCGTCAAGTGGAAGTTCAGTAGGAGTTCCAAAACCTCCACTGAAGACAAAGACCTCAGGGTTCATGAGACCTACACAAGCGTCTAAAGGTAGAGGAACTACGTTAAATGGAATGAAAATGAAGTAAACCAAATATTCAATAAAAATGCCTTAAATTTTGGTGAAGATAATTAAACGCTATAACTATTTAGAAAAGAAATTATATTATCATGTTAAAAAAATGTCAATTTGATACCATATTATCGTCTTTTAAATAATATATTATTTAAAATAGCGTTATGAATTATTTTAAATTTTTAATATACAATTATAACATAAAAAAAAATTATTGGAATCTTCAGAAAAAGGTGAATCTCATACAATCTGAAGTTTTCAATGACTGTTTAGTTTAAGTCTAATAAGATCTGTATTATATTATATTTGGCCCGTACGTTTTTTTTTATTTATAAAAAAATCATTTAGTTTTAGGTTTCATTAACTTTGTGCCACGAATCAGTACGGGTATGTATTTTTTTTAGTACCATTGAATATAATTTAGTGCGAAATTCGTTTTTAATTTTTACTTTTTTTCAATTTTTCCTTATTGTATAGTGAAAGGTGGTCAAAATATGATTTTTTATAACATTTTTACTCGTTTAATTAATATTTTTTTATTTAAAAACTAATGTAATGGTCAAAATTTTTTCTATCAAAAATTTCCGTCCATATCCATTGCATTTTTCATAACTACCCGCAAAAAAAAAATTACAAAAAAACAAATTTTGCACTTTACACTAATAAACATATTTCAATATTCATATAAAATGTATAAACGATCTGATTTTTGTAAGAGAAACATATTTTTTTATTGTAAAATCGTCACAAAGCATGGTTCTAATAAATGTAAGTCTAACACCAGTGTTTATATTTACTAAACGTAATAAATTTATATTCGACTATATATAAGATATTGTTTCTTTTATCGATAATAATAATACGTATAAATAAGTTTACTTTCTTTCTTTCATTGCAATAAGTGATTTCAAAAACTCCTAACAGATTTTACTTTTTTCCTACGTTCGCTTTTTTAAGCGTATCCCATAAGCGTGCATAAGCACGGTATACGGGGGGAGGGAACCTAGAATAGGTTATATTAAGACTCTTCCCATTCGCCAAAGTATTGAGGCATTATGCTGAGTGGAAGAACTCAACGCCGCACTTTGCCTAGTTATCAAAGCGAGGATGATAATGTATAGAATCATATTATGTTCTTAGGAAGTAAAATTAATTTTATTGTATTAACGAAACATTTTAAATGTAAAAAATAGTAACTATTTCAAATTCTTAGGTTTTATAAATGTCACAGATTTTCAGATATTAAAAATATATAATTTTGGTTTTAATTTTTGCTTGTTTCATATAAATATTATGTATATAGAATACGTGCGTATACCTAATTATAAAAAAAATAAAAAACAATACTTAAATATAGATTTAATAAATAAATTCGTTACAATTTTTATAACACAGAGCGTTCAGCACTAAAAATAAAGTTAATTTATAATATTAATAAATTATTTGTTACATTATGAATTAATTACATACAAAATAAAAATTTACAAAAAAAAAATATTAATAAAAAAAAATTATAGAAGTCCGCTATCAACGAGCTCTGTCACCAAGTCCGTCATTTTCTTCCTGCAAGCCTCGTTCGAAGTCCATACCGGTTTGATACAATTGCTTGTTTCATGAGATGGGGATATTTCACTCTCCTAAATATCAAAAAACAATCAGCAAAAGTAGGCAGAGGGAACATTGTGCTTAGACACTTCGTTCCCCACTTTCCGCCGAATTCTTTGGGCATTAAGTTTGAGTGACGGAATTCTTTCCCTAAATTATTAAAAATGTTGTAATTAATATTACCTTTTCCTGATAAAGATTGGGTGCCTCGTTGCTATCGCAAGTCATTATCGGATACATGTCCAACGCGATGCCGAGACCGAAGCGACTGCTGCTCTTAAACTCCTCCTGTAACCTAAGAAAACAAATAGGTATAAATATTTTTTATTTAATCAACTAATTCTACTGTTTTAAGCAGGATACAATAGATCGTTAGTTGACACGACAAAAATAAATCGGTCCATCAGGTTGTGTCGTCGATTCCCACTGGAGGAAAACGAAAATATTTACGACGATATCTAAAGATACTAGGATATTAAATATGTCCATTTCTTCGCTCTGATAATGTGGCAAAGCGCGGCGTTGAATTGCGAATTATCAATCATTATTACTTTACTCACATATCATGTAAAGTTTCCTTGTCCAATATATTTCCATCGCTCATTTCTGACAATCTCTCATAAAGTTCATCAGCATAGAAACGTAATAGTGCTGTGGTGTGTTCAGCTCGCTGTTCCTTCTCCAAGCACAAGTATATGAGGAAAGCTAGGTCTAGAGCTGGTGACGCGTAACGTGCCAGTTGAAAGTCTACTATATACATCTGAAACACCATGGATTATATCATCATATCCGCCTAAAAAATATTAGATATTAGTAAATATTGTTTAATTTTTACATCAAAATTACCTCAGCAAGATCACCGTCCATAAATTTAAACAGCATATTATTGGTCCAGCAGTCCCCATGACATATCACTGCTAGGGGTTCCCTTGGAGCTACCATCTCTACCATAGATTGGAAAAAAGTATCTTCATTACAGAATCGTTTAAAGGGAACCAAATATTTTTCCTTGTCAGAGGAGCCTTGAAGTTCTTCTTCGACCATGGCTATAGCATTACGTGTAGCTTCGCTGTAGTAGCTTCTATAGTAATCCTCGTTTTCCGACAGGAAAAATACTAGAATCATTGGACAACAATAATTTAAATTACTAGACTAATACGAAGGCAGAAGAGAAATAATAAAGATAGGTCTCTAGATATAAAGAATTCTAACAAACATAGGGAACCTTTATCCTTCTATCACTATTACAAATGAAACTTCTTACCTTCAGAAATCCCATCCTGTATATTTAATAATTCATAAAATCCTTCAGGATCGTAGTACTTCATAGCCAGCGACAAGGAATGAAAGTGAGACAGATGTTTCAGTACAAAATAACACTGATCGATAGTCAGTCCCTTCCTCCTATCAGGCATCACGAACCCAAACTCTTTTAAGTCTTTCAAAATGACCAAATCATTCTGCGCTAAGTAGCATTTGGGTATGGAATTAAGGGGATGAATTACTTTCTCCCATTGACTTTGGAATTTGGACAAAGCTGGCCAAATTTTATTATAAAAAGCTACTTCGTTGCAGAACAATTCGTCGCTTTTGAAAGCTTCGCGACGTAAAATACTTTCTGGCAAACATTTGTAAATAATAGATCCTTCCCACGGTTCAATAATCTCTGTGTTATCGTCTTCAATAGACTTTCGCGATCCTTTCAAGGTTATTCGGTACACCATTGATGTGTAATTATCTCCTCGCTTGGATCCCGGTGCACCCTAAAATATATTTATGTTGTAAATAATTATTTATAATATTATGACAATGACAAAAAATTTTAACCTACATATATGTGCGAAGTGCCACAATGTTGGTTAAAACGGCAGTAAGTACTTGACTGTATTGAGGGGACAGTGTGATCATAGGTAGCTAACTATTTAATACATTAGACACTTCCGAGCAACCCGCATTGTTTGTAAACTATGCAGTAGGTATTTCCTTTAGTACTTATTCTACTACTTCTTAACTATACTATTAAAGGAAAAGGGGAATCCGCAGCTCAAGAGACATGATGGTATTAATTGTTGTTTATCAAACCATACATATAACATTAACATGGTGGTTACAAAGTGGTTACAGAACACAGTTTGTAAAGAACATGATTTTTTTATTTTTAAATAAATCTAAAGTTAAGCACAAAAAAACAAATACCACAACGGGAATCGAAGATTTAAGGATCATGCGTGTTCCGCATTTGCTGAGTGGCGGAACTCAACCGCTAGGCTTGCCTTGCCAGAGTAAAAAATGAAAATATTAAAAATTTCATTTTCTCGAACGGGGACGGGAAACCAATTCCTCAACCCGTCGCGTTTACAGTCAGGCGTCACGCGCCCTTGGCGTGTACCTCTGCGCCACGACTGGCCTCTGACTCTGGTAAACTATAATTTAAATAAAATCCGGAAAAATATCTTGCAATTTGAAATATATTTACCTCAAAGTCATGTATGGTTACATCTGGATATTCGTCCTTCAGGAGGTTCTGTAAAAATTCCAAATTTACTGAGGTCATGGTGTCGGTCTAGATATAGGATGTCAACTGAGTCTCCTGGAAGCTTTTCCCGACACTACCGGTTTCAGTTGCAATCGGCGTTTATTCGTGATTGATTCACAAGGATGACAATAATTTCATAGATTTTTTTGCTATATTGCTGCATTTTATAGTAATAAGCCGCCCTATTCTTTACTTTCCACATACCTACTCCAAAATATTTCAATTTCAGTTGCGATTCTGCGCTGTCTAACTATTAAATCTTACTAAGCATGAAAATTCTTTTAAATTCTAGGAAATACAAGTTTCAATCAACAGCCGTTGAATTCAGTTAGTCAAAGTAGAAGTGCTCTTAGACCTCCTCATCGTCAGAGTATTATATTTAGGTACATCAAACAACCGTAAAACGTACAAATAATGGTATCCCTACACTGCAGGGGATCATTATTGAATTGTTACAGTGGGGCCCAGATTGGATAATGTCGGCCGCGTCATACCCGATATTTTACTCTCAATAGGTTCCCGCATTTAAATTGATATTAATAATTTTGCGTTGTAAATTACTCTACGTATTCAATATAATTTAATATAGTCCTGCAGTTTCTTAGATAGAAATTAGATAGTTATGTTTGGATTGATAGTTATAGATTCAAATTTTTAGGTTTTTTAAAAATTATTTTCGCATCTTTGGTTCGTTAGATTAAGTACATTGATCACATGCGAAATGCTTTGCTTTTTAACTTATACATTTCGTTTCGATAATTTTAAAAAATATAAGTTAAATATCTAACGACGTATTCTGCATATTCATTTTTTAAAAAATCAATTAATTTAAGAATAAAAATAGTTTAAATTAAAATGCCTATTGAAGATGATGAAATTTACTTTTTATAAATCAATTTTCGAAATCGTAAAAACCTTGTGTATATTATCATACACATATACGTAAGTAATATACTAATATTTATATAAAAACTTTTTATCTCTCCAGATTTTTTGCGTAATTAGCAGATTTACAATCGAAGCTAATTATAAATATAAATATTATTTTCCACTCTAGCCAATAAATAATAGCTTGACATAAAAAATCAAATGCATAAAAAGGAACGTGTAGCACAGTAGCTCGAGCTTGACAGTTGTCATTATGTTCCCGCCAATATTATGTCAAACGTTTTAAAACTATCAAACAAGAAATTTAAAAAAGACATAAGAAAAATATTTATTATATATAAACAAAACGAAATAAACATAAGTTGTTTACCAAAACGTAAAATTATACTAAATAATTGTTAATAGTTATATTTTTATATTTAAAATTTATGTTATCTGTAATTTTTGAACGTGAATGTTTTGATTGTATTGACAGTTTGAACAGCTGGAAGAATCGATCGCTGTAAATTGGAAAGGCATTTTATTTCAAATAAATTATTAAATCTAGGCTTATATTTTCTTGTGCGTCTTATAATTCAAATCTATTTAAATTTGAAGTTTTAACAAAAATGCCTGTCGATCAGATACAGTATTCGGAAAGATACAACGATGACGTCTACGAGTACAGGTTGGGAGTTTATTTCATGTTATTAAGTTAAAATCTTTTCTAAAAATGAATTAACAAATAATACATTTCAATTTACTTTCCTATTTCCTTTTAAATAGTCGCAGAATATAGTTTAAATATTTTACTAAGCGTTGCATCATGCGTTTACAGTATTCATTACCATGCTTTTATTTATCTTTAAAAATTAAATCTTATGTATTTAACTTATAATTTTCAATATAGTCTTACATATCTTATTTTAAAGTAATATTTATTATCAATAATCAACTAAAAGCTCTAAGTAATATTTTTACGAAATGTAATTGTTAAATAAGTAATACGCATTATGATGTCAAGGTTAGCATGAATACTATATATATATAATGACTCTCTAATTCAATTATAGACAGAAGCCACAATGACAGAACTATTTTAGTTTAATTATACTTATTGCATTCCAGACATGTCATCCTCCCACCAGATATAGCTAGATTAGTTCCAAAATCCCACCTCATGACGGAAACCGAATGGAGAAATCTTGGTGTTCAGCAAAGCCCAGGATGGTTACATTTCATGGTGCATAACCCCGAACCCCATGTCCTATTATTTAGACGACCTAGAACTAATATACCTGCTCCGATCAATGGCTTAGATTCAAGCAGCTCCTCAACCGTTAAAGTATGATAAAAGTTTAGACAATGAAGGCCACATGTAAGATATTTATTTGATATGTTTATAGCGGCTTAAAATTTATATTGCTTAAATAAAAAAAAAATTATATGAATTTTGTAACTTTGTAAGAAAAAATAGAACAACCAATGAATAGTGTAATTTTGTTTAAATAAATTTGTAAGGATTAATTACCGTCAACTTAATGTAAATGAAAATGAGTCCTTCAAACTATTATTTATGGTGTTAAAGATAAAAAATCATAATAATAAATATTAAACAATAAATAAATAAATAGTTGTTAATAAAAAACTATATAAAAGTGATAAGAATATGTAATAATCTTTAATAGGTGCTTCAAAAGTGTGGCCTTAGGACTGATAATTTAATAATGTATGAAAATTGCTTACGAGAATACAAATTATATTTATGATATAATGGATCTATTTAAGAACTGTATTACAGCTTAACAATTGTTAACAGAATAAAGATTTTTAAGTTTCTTTTTTTTCATAATTTTTGTTTTTTTATTATCATTATTTACCTCTTGCTAAGCTTGCTAGTAAGGGTGTGTCAGTTCCACAAATTAATTATTGGCTATTAAGTTTGCCGCATACGCCGCTCTGTTGGTAACACCACAGAAAGTGAAAGGGTGGATGTGCCACTGACAAATCAAAAATTTTTGTTTACATTGCCCTGAGCGCTACATATCACTTGTGTCTTCTTGAGCATAGAACCGTACCTATAGGTACATACCTATAGCTATTAACTATTATTGTTGTATCTATATATATACATGTATATTGTACATATAGATTATATTTTCCTTGATTGTATCGATTAAACAATGATTTGAGGATAAGTTCAAAAACAAAGCTTATGTTTTTTAATACATTTATTTAAAAAATATATAAAGTCGGTTGTTTACATTCGAAATAGGAGTTAGAACCGTTTCGGCATTTTTGTCATCATTATGACAGAAATGTCATAAATATGTAGATATCCTACGTAGCAGTACTTAAACCGAACCGAACCCCGGGGGTCAACCAGGCAGGTATGATAGCCAAGTGATGAGAAAAGCAGCACTAACAAAGTCCGAATAACACACTATAGTCAGAAACAATAAGTAAACCGATAAAAGAGCAAAAGATATAACAATAACAAAAAGGTATAAGGCACAAATGACAAAGTTCAGTTCAGTGCTGCAAGTAATCAGCCGTCAGTGTTGCAATTGCAAAAACTTAAATGGTTTACAACAATAAAATATATAATTTTTATATTTTATTTAAATTTAAAAACCTAATAAGCAAATTATAAAATTATTTTTATGTTGATTATCTTCTCTATTGAGTTTGAAATAAAAATATAAGAAAACGGAATTATGTATTTTGTAACGACATCTACGGCATATATCAACTCTGAATCTTTATTCCATTGCCTTAAGCGATAGATGGCATTAGTTTCCATACAATATTTTTTTCGATTCAAAGTACTGGAATGCCATCCCCTGGTAGGGAGGGATCAGGCCCGGTCGACTTCCTTAGGAGCTTGGGCGACATACCTACGTGGGACCCGAGTCCTATTGCTATATTAAAGTAAAACTACTAATTAGTAGTTTTTCTAAGAGTATTTTTTTAAGAATTTAATTTTAATTCACGATTTAGTTACTTAATGTTTAATAAATAACTTTCTTCATAATTTTTCATGTATGCAAGGCACCGTGATAAAATGTTTTTCGATATGAGAAACAGTTTATGTAACCGGTATTTAAAGTACAGTAGTAGGATTATGTTTTGATATGGCAATGGTATTATTAGCATTTGCAAATGGCGAACATACTACTGCGCCCGGTCGACTTCCTAAGGAGCTTGGGCGACACACCTAACTTGGGACCCGTGGTATTGCTATATTAATGTAAAACTACTAATTAGTAGCTTTTATAAAAGTACTTTTTTTAAGAATTTAATTTTAATTCACGATTTAGTTACTTAATGTTTAATAAATAACTTTCTTTATAATATTTCATGTATGCAAGGTACCGTGATAAAATGTTTTTCGATATGAGAAACAGTTTATGTAACCGGTATTTAAAGTACAGTAGTAGGATTACGTTTTGATATGGCAATGGTATCATTAGCATTTGCAAATGGCGAACTTACTACTTGTTTTCGGCGCTTAAACAAGGACAAGTTCCTTTTTAGCATTTTTACACACAACTATATCGAAAATATATTGTTATTTTTTTAGGTAAATGTTAGTGATGCGGGTGATAATATTATACTGGATACATTAAAGGATGAACCTCAACCGGGCCCTTCTGGTGTGTTAAATAAGAAAATAACAGAACTAGATCAAAAAGTATGTAGATCATCTTCTTAGTGTTTTGTTCTAATCTACTATTCTAAATAAATATTTTATTACAATTTCCTTTTATGTACACGAATTTTTTTCAGACATTGCCTGTTAATGATCAATCTACAATGAGTAAAAAGAATGATATTATATATAAAAAATGCAGAAATTAATGTGAAAAAGTAGCATAAG
>HE671058.1:35668-48550 GCA_000313835.2 Heliconius melpomene melpomene
CGCGTCCCGCACGCCCGCCGCCGCCGCCCGCCGCCGCGCCACCCAGCGCTGCCGCCTCGTACAGAGCCGCTGTCACCTCCTCTGCGCTGCTCTGTAACGTATGTCTTCCTATGTTAACACTTATTTATATTATTGACAAATATAAATTTTCAACATACAATAAAAATGTTAAAGAGAAGTTATTACTAAGATTCGTAAAATTTTGCATAGCATCTGTTACTTTACTAACAATTATTATCTATCTATTCGTCGTTCCTATGTTGTATGATTAAGTAAGTCAATACTGCATTGAAATACAGTACAAAGTATAAAAATGTACTTCATTAGTCTCAAATGTAAGCAAAAGATAACAGTAGAGTAAACAAATCACGTCAGTGTAAGATTTTACAAATGATATCTAACCTATTTCAATATTTTTTAGGTTATTAAATTGTAATAACTATGCATATGTTTATGCATAATATGCATTGATTTACTGAGTTATATTTTGTAATTGATATTTTTTTATGTAAGATTTTTGCACAAATTGATTTCAAAGTCAAAGTCAAAGTCAAAATATCTTTATTCCATAAAAATGCTTAACATTCACTTGGACATGTCATAAAAGATAAAAAAAAGCAAAACAAAATAACCAAAAAAAAATGTGCAATTTTGACTTGAAAAAAGCCCGTTCAAATGGTTGAGCTCATGAGAAGATACAGGCAAAGAAACTCATGGCCACTCTTTTTAAATGCCAACATTTGTTATAAATCACAATTAACAATTTTAACTTAGAAATAGAGCAACTCATTTCCAAACATCTTTATCGCGAACATAATCTTTAACAGAGTAATAAGCTTTTTGGCAGAGCCTGTGCTTTACCACTTTTTTAAATTTGTTCAGTGATAAATTAACCACGTCGTTTGGAAGTTTGTTATAAAAGTGTATACTTTGACCTACGAATGAGTGAGACACTTTATGGAGCCTAGATGGATGGATTGGATGGATGGATGATATGGATTTCCTCCATTAATTTTAGAACAATCTTAAAATTAAGTGTATCAAACTATTTTGTTTTATTAAAATCGTTTCTGAACAAAAAAACTTAACTACCATTAAGCAACAAATTTTATACACTTGTTTTTAGCTTCACACCATACCTCTATCCAATTACAAGTCAGAGAGAGAGCAGATTGCCAAGCCCCACAATCCATGCACAATACTCTCACCTTCACTGATATTAATATATATACATATCCTCCAGCTTGTGCTTTCTACATGACCTCATCCTAGTATTATTAATATTGTTCACAAAGTTCTAGGAAAATATACTTGTATGATATTTGCCATGTGGCGGGCGACGTACCGGCGGGTGGAGCAGCGCGGGCAGGTCCTGCGGCGGACGCGCGGGCAGCGGCGTGGCAGCGAAGGCGGGCGGCAGGGCGGCGAGGGCGGCGGGGAGGTCGCCGGTTGCGGCAGAGAGGTCGTCGAGGGCGACGTCGGGCACGCGGCGCACGTGCAGCCACGCGCGCGCCTTTAGCTGCAGCTCAGGCGAGGTATCGGCGCCCAACACGTGCAGCTCCTCCGCGTATACGTCGTCGACAGCGTCTAGTGCCGTGGTCAGCGTGACGCGCGTCACTCGCCTCGATGACACGTCGCCGCTGTCCTCATCCACCGCCCATTCTGGGGACTCACACTCGCTCTGTAAGTGTAAGTGCATGTGTCATCCTGTACACTTACACACACTCTTTATACTATGTGGCAAAATTCAATTATACTACACCTTAAACTTCCTGATGACCTGCATTGAAGTAGTTTCATATATCACTTTACACATTCCAGAGATGTCTGTTTCATTTGCCTCTCCATCCACAACTTGAAACTGAAATTTAATTTAAATTAGTGCTTAAATCGTCCATTAATATAAAAACATCAATATTGTCATTCTTATAGCAGACTAAAACTGGCCCAGAAGACCATTCACCACTCTGGCACTGCCATTCCCCACATTCTGCCAATTTCTTAAAGAGCTGGGTGTTATTCAACACCCAGCTCTTTAAGAAATTGGCAGAAGCCATTCGGCTTCTGCCATTGGTGCACTTTGCCTAGTTTCCAGGATATTCTTTATTCTATTATTATTTCCAGGAATATTTAATACTTTAATTTTTCAGGAAAAATTAAAATATGAGAGGTAATCAAACCCACATCCACAACAAAGGCAAAAACATGATTTAATTCCACACATTATCATATAAAAGTGTAGTTTTGTTAGATATTAAAGTACATCTATCCCCCAATTTACACAGTACTTTTTTTTACATATTTTCACTTTTACACGGTTTTCCAAATAAGTTTTTTTTTGTTTTTATCACACTTTACTAAATGATTTAATATTACATATTCGTAAATTACAAGTGAGTGCATAATTTAGATTATTTTAAATTAACGGCTGTGATTAAAGTAAAATTTAGAGGGAAAAATGCAGGAAATTTTGGAGAGAAATGATGGCAGTAGGTTTAATTAAAATAAAAAAATTAAAACATTATAATTTGAATAAAAATTAATTATTAAACTTTTGTTAAACAGTCTAGTTATGGTGAATAAAAACAACTGGTTGGTGGTGTACACCTAAAAATATTGAAAAAAACACAACACAAAATTATGCATTTTCTGCAAACTTTTATTTTTTTATTTTTTGATTTACACATTTTTCTCAAGAAAGTATCTACCATGTAAATCGGGGGATAGGTGTATATATAAATAAGTAATAGATATTTTATATTATTACATATATTTTGTTCATTAAAACATAACTTCAGACACAAGGAACTTTAAATTTAAATAAATAAAATTATGTTATTAAATTGTTCAAATTATTAGCAAGAAAGGCTAGGATTATTAGATTAATAATATATAGAAAATCTAGTACCTGGAACAGGCTGATAAGTGATCTTTTAAAGTTTTGAATATCCAGTAATTCCTCTTGGTTCAAGAAAACAGCCTGAATAATTCCATGTTTCCAATGAGCGTAGAATGTGGAATGTGAGTGAGAATCCCAGATGGACGGTGATGGAGCGTACTCAGCATTTACTTGTTTTCCTTTTGAGTACAGTTGAGGAGAAGTTAGCTGCAACAAATAGTGTTTGGTTAAATGGTTTGGATGGATGTAGATTGATAGCAGCAGCGGCATATTGAGGCTCACCTCGAACTTGAGCAGGTGGTCGTGATGGCGGTCGCTCCACACGGGGCTGACATCGAGCGCGGCCTTCACCTTGTGGCTGACCTCCTTGTCGCGTCGCGCGGCCTCGTTGAGCAGCACCGTGGACTCCACGCTGAAGCGCTCTGGGCGCCGGAACAGCTTCACCTCGCCGTAGTCGGCTCGGCTCACCGAAGACGAGAGCGTTAAACTTACGATACTAATATAAAATAATAATGTAATTGAACTATTCATGTTGTCTAGGAACACGTTCCTTCTATTAAATTATAATTCTTTCCATATCGAATCTAAAAAGTTCATGTCAAAGTTCAAAAGTTAACACCGGATTGCACCGGACGAAATTGACATCCCTTAACGTCACTCTAGGGATGCCCGATGATCATCGATGTTAGTAGACAAAATACCGATGTTTTAAGATCGATGTTGCATTAATGAAAACATCGTAACATCGATGTTGCTGGGCTGCTGCAAAATTATATATCGTCGTTCCGCTTGCCAAAACCGCTATGTGTTTTTAGTCATGTTTTCAGCAGAGACAAAAAACTATCTTATTTATTAAATAATAGCTTTATCAAAAAATTATAAATGCAGTATGGTGACAAAATATGTTACGTTTGAACTGAGATACAAGCGAAAATAATAAAATGTACCCTTCGTCTGCAATAATTTTTTTTAACCATTTTGATGCACATATCAGATTTGTCTTGTAACCACCATTTCTTACAAGTGAAAAATATGCACATATCAGTTTTGTAAAAGACCATAATCGGATTTATTTAATGTTATTTTGAGAATAACAACAATGTACTAAACTTAAAACAAATATATAAACATATATAAACTAATGATTAGTAATGATAAACGTACGGAATTTTTAGCTTGGCCCTTTTTTACGTGAAAACAGTTAATCTGATAACGATAAAACAGTATGGTACTGGTATATTAATCTTATGGTTATTAATACTAATAATAATTAACAAAAAAATGTTTAATAGAAAACTCGAAGGGTTGTTAGAAAGTGGTTAGGAAAGGTTTATAGATAGACTAAGCCTTTAATGCTTATCCCTTCAATAACTAGGTATATTTAATTTTAATAAGCAGAGCGCAACAGTATTTCACGCCAAAACACCGATTGGCCCT
The DNA here is from genome assembly GCA_000313835.2 of Heliconius melpomene melpomene. Classification (NCBI taxonomy): domain Eukaryota; kingdom Metazoa; phylum Arthropoda; class Insecta; order Lepidoptera; family Nymphalidae; genus Heliconius; species Heliconius melpomene. Next base: position 40,005 of record HE671058.1, read on the forward strand.
GAAAAGGGCCCAGGTTCGGCTTCATATGGAGTACTCTTCTCATCTCTGGGCTGGTGCATCATCATGTAACAGCTTGACCCATTTGATACATACGCATAGTATACAACGTAGAGCAGTACGGAACGTTGGAGCCCCAATGATATGTGAAAGGCTTGACACATTCGTTTTGTGCAGAGATGTCTCCTCGCTGTGCTTTATTACGGGGAGTGTTCTGCAGAAATGTTTGACCTGTTACCTGCCGCCGAATTTTCTAACAGCACAGTACGTCAGAAACTGAAGTATCATCTACATCATTTGGATACGTGCCACTCCACTTCTGTGTGGTTTGGTACGAACTTCCTGCCACGCGCCACGCCACTGTGGAATAGCCTACCAATAGCAGTGTTTTCAGGTTGATACGACATGGATACCTTCAAAAGCCACGTTTTCTCCTTTTTTTCTCTGATGTTACACGAGGTCGTCGGCGGTAGTGGTCTCTTACGATTAGGTAACCTGTACGCTCGTTTGCCTTATCTTTTTTTCAATAAACAAGGAGGGTTTTCCAAACTGAAGCTAATAAGGACATATCTGCGATCGTCAATCTTGCTATCTAAATTGACAAACTTAATAACTTTATCAATCGAAAATGAAATTGCAGAAAACATAGACTTTGAATGCTTAATAAAAGAGTTTGCAGATAGAAAGGCAATAATTTAAATATATTTTTTAAATAAATGGTTATTTCATTGTACCCATTCTCTTTTATGGATGTTATTGAATTGTAGTTATGGGGCGTCGAAAAAACTTCGCCCAGGGCGCCGGTAGTGCTAAAACCGGCACTGTATACTTCAAACATGTGTGTCATGATGTGCTTGCTCTGCAGTAATGAGTAAACTTGAACTTTTGGCCCTAAGCCTAAAACCATTCTCACAGGCTTCTTACAGAAGCTGACTTACAAGAAGGATTTCTTGGTTTACTTTCAGAAGATGATTCTGGTTTGGTGGCATACAATTCCTTTATCCATGAATTAAAAGTATCGTTAGTTAAGTATCTTCTACAATTGTATCAGGTACGCCTTTCCTATAACTCTCTGCTGCGTATTAAAGTCAAACTTTTTTATTGTTGTATATTTCATCAATATCCATCTCCTTGAAGTTTTCTCCAGCATATTTATCTAGTATGAAGTGACCAGTTCCGAGTTCGGCTGACTTCCGGCTTACAAATTCTCCAGTAGGTATCTAGGTACAAATGAGTCATATTTTCAACTAATACTATACCTCGCTCTGAATCTGCTATTTCTATCGGCAGTGACTGAGATTTGAGCTCTGCTTCATTATATACCGATAAGGTAGGGCTCGAGTGATGGTTCCCCTTAATGTATTACATTACATAATGTATTACATTCCTCATCGAATCATTGCTGCACATAACGAATTTGTCATTGCCAAAAATAAAAATTATGTGCACATATCGATTTTGTTAAATCGACTTCCAGACGGAATTACTACATATTTGTTTTTGTAGGCTATGCAGAGTACTATTTTAATGCTATTTATCAAATAAAAAAAATAAAAAAAATACACATAACGGTTTTGGCGGGCGCACCGACGATATGTCATTAGATTAAACTTAAGAAATAATGGGCAAACAAAATGGCGAAGGTGACTGGATTCGTGTGAACAAAAAGAAGAAACGATTTAGGGGTATGCGAGGTACTGCCAGTGTAGACTCGGGAACAAAGTTAAGAGCTGCGGATATACAAATTCCTTTGTATATTTATAATATTTCTAAGGAAAATACTGAACGTGATGTGGCTGAATATATTTATGAGAAGACACAGATAGATATAGTACCGGAAAAAATTAATATGAAATCTTCGAGGGATTACAACTCATTTAAATTTTATGTACTTCGAAGTAAGCTGTCGTTATTTATGGACAATAACTTGTGGCCAGAAGGGATATATTTTAGAAAATATTTTTTGTTTGCGAATAGAAATAAGACTTCAGTAGTTCAACATAAACAATTGAATGGGTATGAACCAAAACAAAAAGACATACGAATAATTCACTGAAACTTGTTAGCTTCAATTGCAAATCTGTGAAGCGTTCTGTGGACAAAGTGAAGAGCTTGTGCATAACTGCAGATGTGGTGGCACTTCAAGAGACATGGCTGCTGCCTCACGACCTTACCTATCTCAGCACTGTACATGACGATTTCGAGTGGACTGGTACATCGGCAGTGGACACTAGCGCCGGTATTCTCCATGGTCGACCTTACGGGGGAGTTGCGCTGTTGTGGCGTAGGACTGTGTTCTCGTCGGTTTGTGTAGTGAATTGTGTAAGTACGAGGCTATGTGCGGTTAAGTGTCAAGTACGTGATTACACTATGCTATTTTTCTCTGTTTATATGCCAGTTGACTGTCCGGAGAATATAACGGAATTCACTGAATGTTTGAGTGAAATGAATGCAATAATTGAAGACTGTAGTGTTAATATAGTTTTTATGTTAGGTGATTTTAATGCCCATCCCAACGAATTATTTTTTAATGAATTAACACATTTTTGTAAGGAGCAGTATTGGGATTGTGTGGATTATGAAATGTTATCAAGTAGTAACCCCAACACTTATACCTATACTAGTGATATTAACGGGTCATCGCGTTGGCTAGACCACTGCGTTGTAACTAAATTTGCTAAAAACTATATTAAAAGTATTAATATTTTGAACGAGGTATCATGGTCTGATCATTACCCTTTGGAGGTTATTTGTAGTTTAAACATACCTACTTTGTTAGATAAGTCTTTGCAGTTAAAGGCAGAAAATAATAAAATAATATGGGGTCATAGGGATAATGATCAGATTAAACTTTTTACAGAACTATGTAATAAGAGATTAAGGTTAATAGAATTACCGGAAGAAATGAGGGAGTGTTGTGATAATATTTGTAATGATTCTAACCATAACATAGTGATTAATAAATTATATAGAGATATAATTAGTATATTGCAGGAGGCAGCTATAGCCAGTTACAAAACAGTTCTAAACAATAAGAAAAAATATGTTACAGGGTGGAACAAACATGTAAGGCCATTTCATGTAGCGGCTCGGCAATGCTTTCAGTCTTGGGTATGGGCGGGTAAGCCAACCTATGGAATGTTTTATGAAAAATGCATTACGCGCGTAAGGCCTTTAAAAATAAACTTAAATGGTGTCAGGATAAAGAACAGCAAATTAAAATGGATATACTGGCAACAGCATATAAAACTAAGAACTTCGGTAAATTTTGGCGCTTTACTAATGGACTGAATGCACGGCCGAGTCGGGCCGTGGAGGCGGGGGGAGTTAGCGGCTTTGAAAATATAGCGAATATGTTTAGGAATGAATTTGCAATAAAACCAAATAATGTCTTATGTAAGAGTGACACTAAAGACACCGTGAACAGTGATAAAGACTTGTTTATTTTTACTCTTAATGAGATTAATAAAGTATTGCAGGGTTCTAAAAGGGGAAAATCACCAGGTCACGATGGCTTGAGTATTGAGCATTTGAGGTACGCTGGTGTACATCTCCCCAGTGTCCTCAAGTTATTGTATAATCTCTGTTGTAGACATAGATATCTCCCAGATGATATGTGACGAACAGTTGTAGTACCTATTATGAAAAATAGAACAGGTGACGCGGCAGATAGGGCGAATTACAGGCCGATATCTTTAGCCACAATCACTGCTAAGGTGCTGGATGGTCTGCTTGATGCTCGTTTAAATAAATCACTTAAATTACACGATGCACAATTTGGTTTTAGGCCTAAACTTTCAACTGAAAGTGCGATATTGTGCCTCAAGCAGACAGTTCAGTACTATACTGAGCGGAAAACGCCAGTATTTGCCTGTTTTTTGGACCTGTCTAAAGCTTTCGATCTCGTACCATATGAAATACTGTGGAAGAAGTTGAAATCACGCTCTAGTCTAAATTCTCACTTAATTGACCTATTTAAAAATTGGTATAATAATCAGACAAATATAGTTAAGTGGGGTAATGCGTTTAGTGACCCGTACAAATTGAAGTGTGGGGTAAGACAGGGGGGCCTTACATCACCTAGGCTATTTAATTTGTACATAGACCCACTAATTGAGAAACTGAACAGAGCTGGAGTAGGGTGTTCAGTCGATGGCATTTCCATAAACAATATAAGTTATGCAGATGATATGGTTTTATTGAGTCCGTCAGTCAGTGGGCTTAAAAAATTACTGAAAATTTGTGAAGAATGGGCGGAGGTGAATGGGCTCAGGTACAATAGTAAAAAGAGCGTCTTTCTTTTGTTTAGAGGAAATATAAAAAATACTAATTATAAGCCAAATTTCGAATTAAATGGTGTTCCGCTTAAGCAAGTACCTGAGTACAAATACCTCGGCCACATTGTAACCGAACGTCTGATTGACGATAATGATATGGAGCGGGAGCGCAGGGCGTTGTCAGTTAGAGGAAACATGTTAGCGCGTAGATTCACACATTGTACATTACAAGTAAAGTTAGCCCTATTTCGAGCCTACTGCCAATCTTTTTACACTTGCAGCCTGTGGTCTAACTTTACTCGGCGAAGCTACAACGCCTTGCGTGTCCAGTACAACAATGTGCTGAGGGCGGTGCTAGGGAGGCCTCGTCATTGCAGTGCGTCAACGATGTTTGCAGAGGCAGGTGTTGATGATTTTTACGCAATCATTCGGAAGCGGGTCGCTTCTGTAATAGGTAGATTCACGAGCAGCACTAACACTCTCCTCAGCACATTGGCATGTAAAATGGAAGGCCCGCTATGGAGGCTCTGGAATAATATCCATGTTAATACAAACTAAACTATAAATAATAAATAATATCAATTACTAACGTAGATTAAGCAAATGTATACTAACAAAATTTTATATGGATTATGGATGTCCGAAATAAAGATTTATTATTATTATTATTATTATTATTAAGTGTAATAATATTCAGATTCTTACTAACACACACTCACCTCGCTACTTAACCCGTTGCGCCATTAATTTAAAAACGAAATGTCCATTCCAATTTCCATAGAACTGTGACTCATGTGTTTGTCTAAAACCGAACATCTTAACTCTTAAGATTAAGATGACTTTGTCATAATAATACATCCCGTTATAGTGTATCTCTTAAGCTCTTTACCTAAATTTATTTTGAACTTGTATTTCGAAGAAGTTTTTTCTTTTTAATATTTTTCAAGTTGAAGAAAGAGTGTTACTCTCACTTTAAAAAACTATTATGAACACTCTGAGTTTAGAGTTAAAAGAGAGAGAAAGAAATATCGTAAGCAAAACAAAAACCATTATTACTTTTAGAGTCTTATAAATTGTCGTTTTATTAATATATGTAATATCCTACATATTTTTCATATGGAAATTACTATTTCTCTATATTTTCTTATCTGGCCTTCGCGACACTGGAGTTCACTTCATACTTCACAATCGACTAATGGTGGAAATGAAATATGAGCTGAAGCGGGATGGATACAGGCAAATAAAAAAAATGAGAAAAAAAAGCATCAATGTTAGCTAACATCGAAGTTGTTCTTTCGATTTTTATCGAACATCGATGTTACAGCTTCGATGTTGACATCGATGTTTCTCTAACATCGGGCATCCCTACGTCACTCGCGTTCATGACATATGACACTAGACGTCATATTTGACAGCGGAGCGTTGACACTTAGCTGCTCGAAGCGCCATAAATAAACACAGTACAACCTCTTTCGTGAGTTCTCCATTCAACGAGACACTGGCGAAGTGATTTTGTGGTCAACTGGCACGCTCGGAACGCCATAATAGAAAGAACAGAACAGAACAAAGAACTGAACTGACACTTAGCTGTAGAATACAGATAGTTTTCATTTTGGCACGCTCGGAACGCCAGTTTTAAAGAACCATACCATACCATAGCTTTCATTTAGAGCGTACAACCACCTTCGCGTCTTCTCCACACAACGTGACATTGGGGAAGTGATAATGTGCTCAAATGGCACGCTCGGTACGCCATAATCAAAGCTTTTACAATACAGTCTTAGCCAGCTTAAAATTGTTATTTTTAACAAAAACTGTATTTTTTAAAATCAGTGTGTAAAACTGATACTGATATTTGGCGGTGATATGAAAAGCTTGGACATTATAACACATGCTTATTGAAGGGGCATCTATGAACTACCCCTATTTATTTAAAAAAAATGAAATTCGTATGTGTTGTCCGTATTAATACAGTTTTACGAACAATGACAATTAGTGAGAATAATGATAAGAATCTGAAATAAAATGATATGTATATTTAAAAAATTGAAATAAATACATACTTACGCTGTTATTACTAGTGAAGAAGTTAGACTACGGAGCGCCAAAGACTACTGTTTGTACATACCTCTTTCACCTCGTCCACTGTCATCAACCTCTTCATACATGTCATCCGAAGTGTCCTCAATTTTTTTACTTAACATTCCTCCAATATCTTTGATTCTGCATTTTCGAAGGTCAACTAAGATCCATAACCGTTCAAACATTCTTCTACATTCTCAATGGGAAAAGTATGATTGACTTATTCCTAGTGCATCATTATATTTAAATTATGAACACGCAAGTGCCTAGGATGCTGTCTTGGGAACAGATCAATATGTAGTCATTGCTTGAATAAGGAATCTATTCTAACTTTGAGTCAGCCGCACGAGGCGTCCGAACTTGAGTTTATTGCATAAGAAGTTGTAAATTTTAAGATCCATCGATCAGAGAGGTATAAGTGCTTCCAAAATATTAGACAGGCAGAGCATACTTCAACATTCCATATCCTGTAAAAGAGGATAATCCTGCAAGCCTAGATTTGATTCCCCCAGGGCGCCCTTACCGCAGTCGGCATCCTATGAGGATGCCGACGGCAATTTTTTTCAGGGACAGAGTACCTTCTTTTTCCACCCGATGTCGCTGTGAAAGTCACTACTGCTAACCAAAAAAACGTCTTAAAACCAGTGTATAAACTATGAATGACTTACTACTAGTTGATAGCTGGGTACTCTGTCCCTGAAAAAATTGCTACTTGCGAAGATGCCGACGCCCACTCGAATCTAGGCTTGCGGCCGTCGAACAGACTGGTACAGCACGTGCTTCGCCTAAACCAATTTATATCATTACTTTTTGACAACGGGCGTACACCTCTTATATAATTAAACTTACAAACGCATACAAATAGGTTATACCACAATAACATAAAAGCAGCATCATGAAAAAGTAAACGTAATAAATAAAAATCAGTTAAAAAAATATATATTTATATTAATTAACATAACAATTATAACATAAATGAGACATTTCATATTTTAAACATAGCAACAATTATATATATGTGTATATTTAGTAACAAATTCTATAACAACATTGAACAATTTTTATAATAATGGTGTAGTATAAAACAAAAGATATATTTTTGGTAAGTAATATTTTGTATATCACAATCTGAGCACTATAATATTATTGTAATCTAAATATGGGTTCTTATCACATTTAGGTCCAGCTACCTACCTACCCATTTGAAACCCCTTTGTTTTTTTTTTTTTATTGTTGATAGGCAAGCATTTGTCCGCTATCTCACCTGGTGGTAAGTGACGATGCGAACGAAGGTGGAGCATGCTTGCCTAGGTACCTATTCACTCGTTCCATAAAGAGGGCCTGGTTATACTTGACGGGGAATGAACTCACTAAACTGAAGAATACTTTTAATATGCTAATACATTAAACAGTTTAATGTATTAGCATATAAGTTAATACTATAAATATTGGATTGTTTTATTGCACATACAAGTCTCATGTCGTAGTTGCTCGTGTATCGGCTGCAGGGGCGCATCGGCGACCGAGCGGTCATGTGCCCGCAACGTACCTACACTTGCCTTACGAGCCAATTCGAACCACACGCTACTAGCTCTGCAGGTCGCGGCTTCAATTCTTTGGTCGTTCGCAGTAACAGTACTATAAATATTAATAAATAGTGTTTTGCAACATTACTCTTAGGTAAGACGGTGCGCGCGCTGACGTCACGAGTAGATGGTCATCAGGATCATCTGCAAGCAAAAAGTTCTTAGTGAGATGTACAGAGTGCGGCGCGCGACGTTTGAGACCACACCTACCTCTTCCAGCGAGAGAGGGTTCGATTTCAGCTTCACCTCCAGACTGCGGTAGCGTTCTGTAACAAGACGAGGGGCGCGTGAGAGCGTGCGGGGTGAGGGCGTGCGGGTGGGGAAGGCGTGTTTGCGGGGTGCGGGCTTACCGTGCGCGAGGTGCAGGCGCGCCAGCGCGAGCACGGCGGCAGCAGGCGGCAGGCGGGTGCCGCGGGCGTAGCGCAGCACCACGCACTCTACCACCTTGTTGGAGGCAGTTAGGCCGGCGGCGCGCAGCAGCGCGCGCACGCAGTAGGCGCTGGGCGCGTGCGCGGTGAGCGCGGCGCGCCACAGCGCCAGCAGCGCAAGTAGTGCGGGCAGCTCGCACGCCGGCATGCGGCCGGTCACGCCGGGGTCGCGCAGC
>HE671058.1:52923-73179 GCA_000313835.2 Heliconius melpomene melpomene
AGGTTAGGTTGAACATTTTTTTACATTTTTATTCTCTCGTTTCGATCTCTTTTTGTTAGATTTCATAAAAATATATATATTAAATGAGAAGTTTTCAATAAACAAAGATTTTTATTCTTAGGTTAGGTTAGGTTGAACATTTTTTTACATTTTTATTCTCTTATTTCGATTCCTTTTTGTTAGATTTCATAAAAATATATATATTAAATGAGCGCGAACTCCCGCGGGTTGTATACCATCTTGAAGGCCCCTCGGAGCCCGAACGATCGACACCAGTTTCGACTGAATCCGAAGCGGGGAAAACTGGAAAAATCGGTTTTCGCCACTTACCGCCCGCACCTTCCCGCGCATTCCCGCGGGTTGTATACCACCTTGAAGGCCCCTCGGAGCCCGAACGATCGACACCAGTTTCGACTGAATCCGAGCGGGGAAAACTGAAAAAAATCGGTTTTCGCCAATTACCGCCCGCACCTTCCCGCGCATTCCCGCGGGTTGTATACCACCTTGAAGGCCCCTCGGAGCCCGAACGATCGACACCAGTTTCAACTGAATCCGAGCGGGGAAAACTGAAAAAATCTGTTCGGTCCAAATATTGTTACCGAACACCGCGGTATAGCCTTTGAGCACGTTCCCGGCGCTACTGTTATAAGGCAGTGCATACTCGGACCGCGGACCGGTAGCATTCATTAGCGTATTATCATATAGCAAGCAATAAAGCAACTTTTATTTAAAATATTATCTTTTATTATCGAGCCGCTAATCTCCAGCTAAATAGTGTAGGCCACGTCCCCTACATTTTGGTCCTTCGAGCCGGATTAGCATCTAGCGAATGTTTTAAGCAATTTTATAAAAAGACATTTTTAGCAAAGACTAGCATTTAGTGAATTATCGTGACTTTACTAATTAAGTGAGTGAGTGGAACGAGCAAGCAGAAGAACAATATTTGGCCACGAGGCTAAAATATATAATCAGCAAATAGCAGCAGGACGTAGCGTCACATATCAAGTAAGATCGTTCCTATTTTTTATATATCTAGCTTTATCATCTTTAAAGAATGGAAGACTTATTTAAAACACAAATCGAGATTAGCGAAGCTATTCATAAGATTATGATTAATATCAAAAAAGAAAGCAAGGAAAGAAGATCAGAAACGTCTTTGAAAAGGCGATTAAATAATTTAGAGGCATACTGGTCGGATTACGAGGCCAATGATGATCGTTTACGCGAGTTTAAAAATCTGAGTCATCCGTATTTTCTTAACTCTGAATACGAAAACACAAAGCAGAAATATAATGAAATAAAATCTTTCATACTTAATCAATTAAATCAGTTAGGGGACCCTCAAGATGAATTTCAAGGAGCACAAGCGGGAACTTCCGCGGCAGGACAGCAAGCGAGCGAGTACGTAAGTACTAAGAAGGTTAGCCAGGGTTCAAATAGCAAACTGGATGACATGCTTAAAAAGCAATTCGTTAACTTCAAAGCATTTTCTAGGACTATATCAGCGATTGATATGGAATCAATATCGGAGAGATGGGAATACGAGGATATTCTCAAGCAAATACAAGCCCATTGGACAGCCATAGACACGTTACATTGGGAAATCGACGCTGAATTGAACTGAGAAGACGGAGAGTACGAATATCTATTTAATAAACATGAAAAAGAATATAGCAACATAAAGAAACTTTTAAATAAGTTTTCGGTGTCGTATCGCGAAAAGTACACACCGCAAATAAATATTCCATCCTTTAATGGAAATTATCAGCATTGGTTGGCTTTTAAAAATCTTTTTACGGAAGCCATACATAAAAACTCTTCTTTATCTAATTCACAAAAAGGCAGTTTCTTAAAGGTAAAGTTTAAGGGGAACCTGAAAGATTAATACAACATCTTACTATTAGCCATGAAAATTATTTAACATTTGGGAAATTTTAAATCATAGTTATAATAACAAAAAACGTATTTTTACTGCTCACATTAACACATTATTAAACATAACGACGGCACAGCAACAATCATTATCGCACATTAAAAAGCTACATGATACAACTTTTGAATGTATCCACGCCGTTCGCAATTTGGGTGTCGATACTAGCTCATGGGATTCACTTATTGTGCATATTTTGTCGCAAAAATTAGATTCAGAGTCGCATACGTCTTATATAGAATCTTTAAAATATCCACAAGAATTGCCGACTTTACAAGATTTTTTAAAGTATTTAGTGGAACGTCATTAAAACACGAAGTTGGGAGCAAGACTGTTTATTGATGCATACCCACTACACAATAAATACAATATATAATATACCTACCCTACATCTTTCCCCCTCTAATTTTAACACTAACTTACAATAAATAAATAAAGTGAATAATATAATAATACTTTAACCTAATACTTAGTAATATTTTATAAATAGCCTACAGAACACAATATATAATTATGACTTATCCATAAATTAATTTAAATTTTTATTTCTATTATACGCTCGCAGAGCTCGCGCGGAAGCGTCCGATGGTGGAGGACTCGGGGAGCGGGTTCTATTACGAATCGTGTCTTTTTCCCCATCTGAACCCGATTCCTCTCCCACGGCATCTTCAAATGTAGCTTCCTCATCATTGTTTTTCTCTTTTTGTTCCGCGTTTAAATTGGGTTTAAATAAAGACAACCTATGTTTTTTTTAAGTGGAATAATCTGATCTTGGTGTCTCCGCCATTGTGAATCGTTACTCACTCTTACTTTATATGATACCGGACCTGTTTTATGCGTAATATTTCCTTCTACCCATTTAGGTGTCTTATCAGAATATCCACGAACAAGAACTGGCTCGCCTACCTCCATGTCCCGGTCCGAGCCACCCTTGTTCCGCACCTGTCGGCGCTGAGCGGCGCGCACTACACTCGCCACGTCGGGCCTAATGGCGTCCAGGCACCCGCGCAATCGACGTCCTAACAACGCAACCGCGGGAGCGACACCCGTCGTCGCGTGCTCCACGTTACGATATTGAAACAAAAAAGTCGATAACGCTTTCGATATATTTTTGCCTTCGTGAATCGCCCTCTTTATTACTTTTTTTATTATTTTAACCGCGTTCTCCGCTGCTCCATTACCTTGTGGTCTGTACGATGCTGAAGTTATATGTCGAATACAATTTTGTTCACAATATCTTTTAAATTCAATAGACAAAAAAGGCGGACCGTTATCCGTTACAAGCTCAGTAGGTAACCCAAATCGTGAAAATGTGGATCTTAACACTTCTATCGTAGATTCCGCGTCCGTCCTGCTCATTGTCATTGCTTCAATCCATTTCGAATGTGCATCCACGAGGATCATATATTTTTTTCCGCCATGTTCGGCAAAATCCGCATGAATACGCTGCCAGGGTTTCAAAGGGAACTCCCACGGATGCATAACCGCTCGGGGAGGTGCGTCACGCACCACCCCGCATGCCTCACAAGATCGACTTAAGTTCTCAATTTCCCGGTCGAGGTCTGGCCAATACACATAATTTCGAGCCAAATTTTTCATTTTATTCATGCCTAAATGACCTTCATGAATTTCCTTTAAAACCCGAGCTCGTAAAGATGGAGGTACTACTAGTCTATATTTATACAATAAACACCCTAATTCAAGTACTATTTCATGCTTACGCGAAAAATACGGCTTCTCCTCCTCACAACTCGCCGTCGAGGGCCATCCGAACAAAATATAACCTTTTACTTTACTTAATAATTTATCTTTTTCAGTTTCAGCCCTAATTTCAGTAAAATTAACCGGCATAGTGTCTCTCACTAGGTCTACGTACTGGACGGTCTCCGTGTGACGTCGCTCGCTCGGTAATGGTAGACGCGACAACGCGTCCGCGGGAGCATTCGCGGTCGATCGAACAAACTGTACTGAAAAATTATAACCCGATAATCGAGCAGCCCACCGTTGTAACCGGCTAGCTGCCGTTTGTGGAATTCCGCCCTTCTTACCAAATATAAAACTTAAAGGTTGATGATCCGTACGTAATATAAATGATCGCCCAAACAAATATTGATGGTGTTTAGTAACACCATAAAATATAGCGAGTGCTTCTTTGTCCAATTGACTATAGTTTCTCTCCGCCGAGTTAAGTGTCCTCGACACACAGCTGACTGGTCGCTCGCTACCGTCCGAGTATACGTGGGCGAGCACCGCTCCTAGCCCGTACGCGCTGCTGTCTACCGAGAGAACCAATGGCCGCCCTTCCTCGTAATGAGCTAACACTTTATTACTGGTGAGTAAATTTTTTGCTGCCGAGAACGCCTCTTGACACAATATACTCCAGTGCCACGCCGATTCTTTCTTTAATAATTCGTGCAATGGTTGCAATAGAATACTTAAATTAGGTATAAATTTCCCGTAATAGTTTAACATGCCTAAAAAACTTTTTAATTGAGTAATATTGATAGGCTTTGGAACGTCGCGAATAGCCTGAAGCTTCTTAGGATCCGGCCGTAAACCGGTTTTATCAATAATGAACCCTACATATTTAACACTAGATTGTAAAAAACTACACTTCTCAAGTTTAACCGTAAAACCCATACTACGCAATCGTTCGAGTACTGCCCGCAAATTATTTAAGTGATCGCGTCGGTTGCTTCCAGTTACGCACACGTCATCTAAAAAAACCACCGTCTTAGGTATACCCCGAAGAGTCTCTTCCATTATTTTCTGAAATTTTTCGGGTATACACGACAAACCAAATGGAGTGCGACGATATACAAACGTACCTAAATGTGTCGTAATGGCCGTATACGGTTGGGAGTCTTTTGATAAAAGCATTTGTTGGTAACTATTTTTTAAATCAATTTTCGAGTACTCCTCTCCCCCACTGAGCGTAGCGAACAATTCCTCAATACGCGGAAGCGGATACGGATCGCGTTTTAGTTTAGGGTTAATTGTTATTTTATAATCCCCGCATATCCGTATATCGCCATTCTCTTTAATTACGGGAACAATTGGCATGCCGTAATCCGACGTCTCAACCCTATAAATTGTACCTTCTCGCTCTAAACGCCCGAGCTCACACTCAACGCGCGCCTTCAACGCTAACGGAACCGGTCGCGCGCGCACGTACACCGGCGTATTGTCGCACACATGCAAACTTATTGTTTTCTTACAAGTTCCGAGCTTATCAGTAAACACTTCTGGGAATTTGATCATTAACTGGCTTACAAATGGATCATTACTTAAGTTCGATATAATTTCTTTATTTTTAATTCTAATATTATATATTCCAAGAACGCGGATCCATTCTCTGCCTAATAATGGTCGACCTCCCTTTTTAATGACATACAATTTGCACGATGAGACAGACACACCATTGAGCTTAAGATTTACAAACATAAAACCCATCGACTCAATCTTTGAACCTACGTAACTACGTATATTTAGCCGATCGGCGGTAAGATTATTTCCCTTAAAGTACTGTCTGTAACAATCTTCGCTTATTGTAGATATTCTACTACCTGTATCAACTTCAAAGTCCATAGGTTTGCCATTAACCTCCACTGTTATTATATAGGGTACATCACCTGATCCGTCCACCTGCACATTGTAAAAGTCCTCGCACTCATCATCACTAATATATTTATGCCCCGACTTATCTCGTCGATTCGAGCGCACCTCTTTGCACATAACTTTCAAGTGGCCCCGCACACCACATTCGTCACAATTATAGTTCGCAAACCGGCACCGATCCGCCCGATGGAGCTTCCCGCAGCGCCAGCAACGCTGCCCGCCGTCAGCCACGGCGGCGCCGCGCCCGCCGCCTGCGCCTCCCCTCGGTCTCGCGCCCCGCACTTTTGCCTGATGCAGGCCTTCGCCCGCCGCGCCGCTGCCGCCCGCAACCAGCTCGCTCGAAGCCGCGCCGACCGCCGTGGCCGCGCTCACCTCCGCGTGTCGCTCGGCTGCCTCCAGCGCCAGAGCCAGCTCCACCGCCTCTTTATATTTAATGTTTCTTTCGGCAAAAATCCGCGACCTCATCGCCTCGTTCGCCAACCCTGATACGAACTGATCGCGTAAATTTTCTTCTAAATTCACTCCGAAATTACACGTTGCAGCAAGATGTTTTAAACTTTCCAAATACTCGGTGAGTGGTTCGCCGCCATTTTGTCTACGCAGACGAAACACGTGTCGCTCCGCGATCTCTGAGCGTTGCGGTTCTAAATGTTCGGACACTAACTTATTCAATTCCTCGAACGTTTTTGACTCCGGGTGTGATGGTGAACACAAGTCGCACATAAGAGCATACGTCGTTTCGCCAACCACCGTAATGAGCGAGCAATGGCACGCACAGTTCCTTTTTAATTTCATTTAATAAAATATACTGTTTAACACGTCTAATGTATGCTGGCCACTGTTTGGAACTAATGTCAAATGGTTCTAACTTTCCGATTGGCATATTTAAACACTTTTAGTACTATTTAACTCAGTAAATACGCGTAAATTCGAATCTCGTCGCCAGTGGAACGTCATTAAAACACGAAGTTGGGAGCAAGACTGTTTATTGATGCATACCCACTACACAATAAATACAATATATAATATACCTACCCTACATTTAGGAGGGAAGTTTTCTACTCTCGAATCAACAAAAAAGAAACAGGAAGCATCTAATAACCATTTTAATATTTTTAATAATAAAAATCATCCCCAGCAGCATAAAAATTATACATTTCGCAGCAACTATTACAAGCCACAAAACTCATCAAGGCCTTTAAAATATTTACACGTGGCAAGCACAAAATGTCCTATTTGTTCAGAACCGCATGGAATTTTCCAGTGCAAAAAAATCATAGAATATCCATTACAAATAAAACATAAAATCGTTTCACAAAAACAATTGTGCAATAATTGTTTGTATAATCATAACGGAAATAGGTGTATTTCATTGAAAAGATGCCGCCTTTGCAATGGAAACCACCACACTCTGTTACACGAAACCGGAATAAATACGACGCCAAACGGACATCAAACAACAGCCATTGCGCAAAATAATTATGTGGAAAACAATGACCACTCAGTCAGCACTTTACATTTACCTAACAATAATTGTAAAGAAATATTATTATCGACGGCTAAAATAAAGGTTATATCTTCAGATGGATCAAAAAACACTATGAGAGCACTTATCGATCAAGGTTCTCAAATCTCTCTAATTTCTGAAAACGCAGCACAAAGGTTAGGCTTAAAGAGATCACAGTGTAAGGGTGTAATTTTCGGAGTAGGTGAAAAAGAAAGCAATTGTAAAGGGATGCTCAATATCACCTGTAGTTCAATACACAATAATTTTTCTTTTGATACTGAAGTTTATATTATGAATAATTTAATTAAAAATTTGCCGAATAGAAGTTTCATGAAGCCAGCGTGGACGCATCTAGAGCACATTGATCTAGCGGATCCAGAATTCCATACAAGCAGCCCAGTAGATCTTTTATTAGGGGCCGATATTTATTCAACCATCGTTTTAGCCGGTATTATAAAAAACAATAGCGAAAACCAACCCATAGCTCAGCAAACTCAGTTAGGTTGGATTTTATGTGGGAATGCTCAATTTTTTAATTGCAACGTCGTTGTAAATAACACATTTGTATTTGTAATTAACACAACGTTGTAAATGACGACATACAAAAATTTTGGGAAATAGAGGATATTTCCGAGGTATCAAATATGTCTTCAGAAGATCATGAATGCATAAATAAATATAAATCAACAACAAAACGATTAAAAGGTGGTCGATATGAAGTTCGGCTGCCCTTGAAACCCGAAATTCAGAATTTAGGTTCGTCAAAGCACGTAGCTGTAGCACAATTTAAAAATTTAGAGCGTAAATTTTATAAAAATAAAAAATATGCCGACGATTACAAGCTATTTATAAATGAATACATTAATTTAAAACACGTGGTATTGTGTACATAAAACACTAGAAATACGATATCGGAGTGTTATTTGCCACATCACGGCGTGGAGCGAGCGGAATCTATCACTACAAAACTACGTGTAGTCTTTAACGCCTCAGCGAAAACTTCGAACGGAAGTAGCTTAAATGATTTTATGTACCGTGGTCCAAATTTACAGCAAGATTTACAGATGCTTATATTAAAATGGAGGAAATATGAATGCGTTTTTACATCGGATATTGAAAAAATGTTCAGAAATATTTTTGTACATGAATCTGATCAAGTTTATCAAAAAATAGTGTGGCGAGAGTGTCCTGAGTGTCCTATTTCATTGTATCAGCTTAAAACTGTAACGTACGGAACTAAAGCAGCGCCTTTCTTAGCACTTATGACATTAAGGCAACTCGCAGACGATGAAAGGCGTAATTATCCCGAAGCAGCAAATATTTTAGAAAATTATTTTTTTGTCGACGATCTAGTTAGCGGAGCATATAGTATTAGGCTCTATTCAGCAGGGGCAAGAGCTAGTAAAAAATTTGGATATGCTTTTAAGGTCTGGAGGATTTAATTTGAGGAAATGGAGGTCAAATCAAGCGGAATTATTAAGCAATATCGACGAGAAATGTCAGCTTAGCACGGAGTCAAATATATTTAATTTTAAAATAGAAAATACTAAGACTTTAGGCTTATATTGGAATTCGCAACAAGATAGCTTTTCATTTAACAGTAATATAACAGAAAAATCACAATCAAAGCCTACTAAACGAATTTTGCTTTCGGAAATATCAAAAATTTTCGATCCGTTAGGCTGGATAGCACCAGTTATACTAAAATTAAAATTAATATTTCAAAAGGTGTAGGAATCGAATTTAGGATGGGATCAAGTAGTTCCCGACGAAATCTTAACTGAATGGATTTTAGTACGATCTGATATAATAAATATAAATAAAATTAATATACCTAGGTGGTTAAATAGTAAAGAGAGCGATTGTATAGAGTTGCATGGATTCTGCGACGCATCTCAAAAGGCATACGCATGCGTAATTTATGCACATGTTAACTCATCGGTCACACTATTCGCCGCAAAAACAAGATTAGTTCCGTTTAAAAAACCGATCTCTCTACCTAAACTCGAACTTTGTGGAGCGTTGCTATTATCGAAATTAATTAATAAAGTCATAACTAGCTTAAATAATCATACAATTAAGTTATATGGCTGGTGCGATTCCATGGTAGTGCTAGGATGGCTACAAGGCGATCCCGGTCGTTGGAACGTCTTTGTTGCCAATAGGGTTAAAAATATAATTAATATAATGCCTAAAGAAAATTGGAGATACGTAAAATCGACGGAAAATCCCGCCGATATAGCGAGCAGAGGAAGCTTAGCAACAGAATTACAATTAAACAAATTATGGTGGCAGGGACCACCTTGGCTATTTAACAATGCGATTCCACAATATAAAGAATATTTTACTAATCAAGAAGAGAAGAAAAGCCAAGCAAATATTGTACAAAATATACCGAACCCATACGACATAATAATGGAGTTAAATATAGTTCATTTAATGAAATTATAAGAATATTAGCATGGGTCATTCGAGCTATCCACGGCAAGCGAAAACAATGGAGCGGCGAGTATCTCACATTACAGGAACTAAGATATGCAAGTAAATTAATAATAAAACATGTTCAGCGTACAGAGTTTACTTGTGAAATTAATAATTTAAAAAATCATACAGCATTACAATCAAGCAGTAAATTACTAAATTTAAATCCATTTATCGATGATTTTGGGCTACTACGTGTAGGTGGGCGACTACGTCACGCAACTATTAGCTCAGATATGAAATATCCCATATTATTTCCACATAAAAGCCATTTAACAGACTTATTGATTGATCAAGCACAAACACTAACATTTCATGGAGGACCTCGTCTTACATTATCAGTATTACGACAAAAATATTGGATTATCGGGGGAAATCGAGCAACCAAACATTCTATACAAAATTGCGTTACCTGCAGAAAGTGTAATACCACTACCAATAATCAATTAATGGGGGATCTTCCATCAGCAAGAGTAAATTCATCATATCCATTTTATCATACCGGAGTGGATTATACGGGATACGTCGATATCAAAGCGAATAAAGGAAGAGGTATCAAAACTTGTAAAGGATACATAGCCATATTTGTGTGCATGGTTACTAAAGCGGTTCATTTAGAACTAATGTCGGATTTAAGCTCTTCTGCGTTTTTAGCAGCTCTACGTCGAATGGCAGCAAGGCGCGGAGCACCTGCACATATGTATAGTGATAACGGTACGAATTTTGTTGGCGCAAATGGAGCTCTAAGTAGACTCTACAATATACAGCAAATTTTCGGTAAAGAATGTCATAAAAATATACAAGAACTAGGTATAGAATGGCATTTTAATGCACCAGCATGGCCAAGCGCTGGCGGATTATGGGAAAGAGCAGTACGTAGCTTAAAATTTCATTTGCGGAGAGTTCTAGGAGAACAAAAACTAACTTTTGAAGAATTCTCCACTCTTTTGGCGCGTCTGGAGGCGTGCTTAAATTCGAGGCCACTTTCTTCTGTGATTCTTACACTGTGCGTGTAATATGCGATGACAAAATAACAGCACAAACATTGAGCAAGGTCGGTATTTTTACCATGCAGGAAGGATGTCTCATTAAAGGAAAGGATTTTTCTCTATATGCGCAAAGATCCAAAAAGAGTAGCTTAAAGATAATGACAGATATTTTTACGCCTAGAATACCCGCTGAAATTAATCACCTTTTAAACATACCTATGCCAATACAAGAATTAAATTTTACAAGTTTCGCAAACGATTCACTAAACCATCTCGATTTGAAATTGAAGCAGCTTCGAAAAGATAGTGAGTCAGTGGACATCATATCTTACCACGACATACACCAGTATATAATATGCTACATCCTGGTGGGAGCAGCGATAGCAGCGGTAGCAGCGTTTGCATGGCGCAGGTGGCGGCAGCGACGGACCGTGGCCATCTCACCCGAGATTCCTCTTCATAACCGTAGTGCAAGTGTTAGTGATAGTGTTAGTGTTAGTGAAAGTGCGCGAAAGCAGAGCAAAGCTGACCGTCAGCCATGTGTTTGTGATAGGGTTATATTTAAAAACCAAGCAACATCCCCTATCATTAGTAGCCGAAATCTATTAGCAAAATAATTTGTTTTAGTCAAAGAAAATCTTTATATTTTTTTTGTATAATTTAGTCTTAATTTAGTTTTAAGATAAATTGTTTATCATCTTGTAATAGTTCTTAAGTTCATCTCATTCATCTCATCATAGCTTATGTATCATTTATCTTTGGCCCGGGAGCATATTCGGTCCATATATTGTAACCGAACACCGCAGCATAGCCTTTCAGCACGTTCCCGGCGATACTATTAGAAGGCAGTGCATACTCGGACCGCGGACCGGTAGCATTCATTAGCGTATTATCATATATCAAGCAATAAAGCAACTTTTATTTAAAATATTATCTTTTACTATCGACCCGCTAATCTCCAGCTAAATAGTGTAGGCCACGTCCCCTACAAAATTATTTACTTAATACACTGAATTACGTTCGTGTTTTAATCTATATCTATATAAAACCCTTCAGGGGGTTAATACAAGTAATAGAAGATAAATAATATATAATAATATAATTTTTGGAATTTTTGTCTGTCTGTCTGTCTGTTGTGGCCTATTCACGCAAAAACTACTGGACGGATTTAAATTAAACTTATTTTGTAACATAGCTATTAGTCTTCGGCTACATATAGTCTATAATTTATTTTGATAGCCCGAATACCTGATGTGAGACCCTAGCAGCCCGCCTAATCTATAAGAGATATCAATTCAACGCTTTAAGAAAAGTTATTGAACATGACGAGCATTTTTTGTTGACATAAAAAAATTGGATCCAATGTGGAACCCCAGTCACCCAGCTAAACTTTATAACATATAATTCGTCAGTCGTCTTAAAATACTATACTACTATTCTGCGTAATAAACATTTGTTTTGACGTTTTTGAATACCATAATTATTATTTGAAATGGTTCAACACCAAATGATAGGAAATTAAGTAAATATATACAATTTATATAAAAAAAATCCATAAATTGGTAACGAACATGTGTATCACAGAAAAAATGTTACATTCTTATAATTTTGAGGTCCGTTGTGGCGCAGTGGCACAAGCATGCGACTATAAACGACAGGTTCTGGGTTCGATTCCTACTCGAAGAATTAGAAAAATATTTAATATTTTCATTACCTCACTCTGGAACGAGGCAAAAGTAATTTTATAATATCAAAAAAATATACGAAATATCTTTTTATTTATAAAAATGAATCGCTGAATGTGTTGCTAAGCGCAAATCTCGAGAGCAGCTGAACTGATTTCGCTAATTATTTTCTTATAATATTCCTTGAAGTACGAGGATGGTTTTAACGGAGAGAAAACTTTAAAAAATTGCCAAACCCAGAAGGAAACCCAGAAGGAAACTCCGCTTTGCAACGTGGAATATTGGCTCTCTGACCGGACGATGCAGGGAACTCGCAGATGTACTCATGAGACGTCGGGTCCAGTGTGCCTTCCTCCAGGAAACACGCTGGAAGGGCAATAAGTCCCGTAACATCGGACAGGGTTACCGGCTTATATACACTGGGTCACCTTCGGGTAGAAACGGTGTAGCGGTAGTGCTTTCTGAAGAGCTTCAGAATGGGCTCCTTGAAGTTGACCGTCGCTCCGACCGCTTGATGCGAGTGAGGGTACTGATTGAGGGCGTTATCACAAACTTAATCAGTGCCTATGCTCCCCAGGCAGGATGTAGCGCGGCCGAAAAGGAGACATTCTGGGAGCAGTATGAAGGGGTGCTACTTGCTGTGCCGTCTACCGAAGTGGTCTTAGTTGGGGGGGACTTGAACGGGCACGTCGGTAAGGCTGCTGAGCCGTATGAACGTGTTCACGGGGGTTTTGGGCACGGTCTTCGCAATGCAGAGGGAGAAAACATTCTGAGAACCTGTATTGCGTCTGATCTGGCCGTCGTGAATACGTTCTTCCAAAAGAATTCTCAGCACCTTATCACGTATAAGAGCGGGTCCCACTCAACTCAAATAGACTACTTATTGACCAGACGGTGTCATATGGGCAGGGTAACTAACTGTAAGGTCATTCCAGGCGAAGCCTAACGGCCCAACATCGTCTTCTTGTCATGGACTTTAACGTCACTCCGAAGAAGAAAGTAGCCGAGAAACGTAGGCCTCGGATCAAGTGGTGGTTGCTGAATGGACCGATGCAGACCGACTTCCTGGCAGAGGTGAAAAGTCACAATATTTCGACTAACACCGAGACTGCTCAGGATGCTTGGGATCGGGCTCAGTCGGCAATCATTGCGGCGGGCAGGCGAGTTCTTGGCCTTTCTAGGGGAGGACGCGTCATCGACAAGGAGACATGGTGGTGGAATGACGAGGTGCAGGAGGTGACTCGTGAAAAGAAGGCTGCCTTTAAGAAGTGGCAGGAATCCAACTCTCCTGAAGACAGACTGGAGTACACAGTAGCTAAACGTGCCTGTAAAAGAGCTGTAGCCAGAGCCCGCAGTGAAAGTTTGTCACCATTGTATGATAAACTTGAAACTGTGGAGGGGCAGAAGCTCATTTACAAACTGGCACGTTCCCGGGATAAAGTGACGCAAGATATCGCAAAATGTCTTTGCGTCAAAGATTCCCAGGGCACGCTGCTCTGTAGTCATGCCTCTGTGAAGGAGAGGTGGAGAAGCTACTTCCAGGAGTTGCTGAATACTCAGCACCCATGCAGTCTTCATCACGACCCACCGCCTAACCTCGGACTTATTGCCCCGATAACCCTTGACCGAAACACGTAATTGCCTTCGACGCATGAAGAACGGAAAAGCGGTGGGACCTGACGACATTCCGATCGAAGCGTGGAAATCGTTGGGCTCTCTTGGTGTGCTCATGCTTACTGACCTTTTTAACCATATCTTGAACACTGGTAAGATGCCGCATCAGTGGCGGCTTAGCTTCATTACCCCTATTTACAAAGGAAGGGGCAGTGTTCAAGATTGTGGTAGTTATAGGGGCATTAAGCTTATGAGTCATACCATGAAGCTCTTCGAGCGCATGATCGACCTCAGGCTCCGCCGAGAGTGTACTGTCTCTGAGTCTCAATATGGATTTCAGCCAGGATCGGGCACCATGGACGCCATTTTCGCCCTCAGAACTTTGATGGAGGTATACAGGGAAAAAAGGAGAGCTCTGCATGTGGCCTTTTTAGATCTGCAGAAGGCCTTTGACTGTGTGCCTCGTCAGTGTATCTGGTGGGCATTGCGATCCAAAGGGATCCCTGAGGCCTATATTGAGATTATCAGAGACATGTACCACGATTCCGCTTCTAAGGTTAGGACTGCTGTTGGCGACACTAGACCCTTCCCGATTACGGTGGGGGTTCACCAGGGCTCGGCTCTTAGTCCGTTCTTATTCAATGTAGTGCTCGATACTGTCTCGGCTCACATCCAGGACCAGCCTCCATGGCTGATGATGTATGCCGACGACATAGCACTCATTGCCGAGAACCGACTGACGCTGGAGCGTAAAGTGAACCTCTGGAAGGGTACGCTTGAGAACGGCGGTCTTAAACTAAATGTGTCGAAGACAGAGTACATGGCCTGCGGGAGCCGGGACTCGAGCACCATCCTTATAGGTCCTGAGCCAGCCGTTAAGTCGGAGAAGTTCAGGTACCTTGGATCCGTTATGCACGAGTCTGGAGGCATCGATCACGATGTCCATGGCCGGATAAGCGCTGCCTGGACCAAATGGCGGGAGGTCACTAGTGTGGTCTGCGACCGCAGAATACCGCCCAAGCTCAAGGGGCTGATATACAAGAGCATCGTCCGACCGGTTCTTTTATACGGCAGCGAATGTTGGCCAGCACTATCTCGGCACACTCAGGAGCTTCACGTCACGGAAATGAAGATGCTGAGGTGGATGTGCGGCGTAACGCGGTCTGACCGCATACGCAACACATTCATTCGAGGTAGTCTTGGGGTCCGTGACGTAGCGGATAAGCTCCAAGAGAGTCGCTTGAGATGGTTTGGCCACGTTACGCGCCGGCCTAAGAACTATGTCGGACGCAAGTGCCTTGCTATACCAGTCCCTGGGGTGCGACCTCCCGGACGCCCAAGGAAGCGCTGGTTGGATGTCGTGATGCAGGACATGAGAGCCAATGGTCTAACCACCGAGGATGCAAAAGATCGTGCAAAGTGGAGTAGGTTGTGTAGGAAGGCAGACCCTGGCAATAGCCGGGATTAATGCCAGGATGAAGAAGAAGAAGAAGAGAAAACTTTAAAAAATTGCCAGAAATGGTCTGAAATCAATACTTCTATATTCCCACATAATAGATCCGTATGAATACTTAAAATTCAATTTGGACTTTAATTCACTACTATAAAGTTTAAATGTTACTAGCTGGATTCCTGGAAGGCAAAACAATTGAGTGACGTTAGTGTCGTATAAATATTATAACCCAAGATCCCAAAGCCGCCAGACCGACGTCATTTTAGCAAAGCTTAGTCTTACATGTAGTTAAGACAGTATGCTTACACTAACTTGAAAATGGGATCCTTTCAGAGGTAGCGAAAAATAACGGTACATCTTTTTCTTTCTGGGAAAATGATGAAGCCATCGGATTGATCTGGTTGCTTATGAGGGGTCTTAAAATAGTCCGTAAATAATATATTTAAAATTTTATGTTTAGTTTAATGTAATTTTCCCCAATTATAAAGAACATTTAGGACGTTTTTTAAAATATAAAAACGAGCATTTCTACTTTAACGCAACTGGAAGTGTGCTTTAAGTTGGCACTATCTCTGAAGGTTCTTTAAGTTAGAGAGTATACATACGGTCTTAAATACATATTAGACTATCGATCCTCAAAATTTCAGCTTTGCTAAAATGATGTAGGTTCTGGGGGCCCTGGGATCTCAGTCTATTAATGTCAATATTTGTCAATATTTCTATGGTAAAATGTCACTTGAAATGTAAACGTCTCTTTGTGTTCGTCTATATTACTAAATCTAAAAGCCACAAATTTTATAAAATTAATAAAGTGTTGTGTATTTGTGACTTACTAAATATGCCTTCTATAAGGCGATGGACAAATTTAGGCAGAAGAATCAAACCGTACTACCCAGTACGTGAAGATTGCAATGAACAGACCCGTGAAGCGCGATAGTTGACTGATGATGGTAAATTTGAATCGAGCTGCTTTTTGTTACGATATATCAATTGATGCCAGCAGTGCCTACAGCTGTGTTGCTATTGGACCTATGAACTCAGTTTGCCAATATTGCAATTTGGTGGCGCAATGATTTTATTATTAGGAGGAGGATTGCCAGTGGTTCCACGTTCAATGCAAGCTGATGAACTGAATTCATGTTTAAAGTCCTGCAAATTGTGGCAACATGTCAAGGTATTTTTTCAAGGTATTACTTTCGCAATGGCTATAAACAAATCCCAGGGGCAGTCATTAAGTGTTTGACAACGGACGGCGTTGTCAAATCAAACAAGCAAAGGACGAAGAGAGAGAGAGAGAGAGAGAGAGCGAGAGAGTTCATTGAAATGTATTTTTCAATATAATTAATAAAATAAATATCCGCAATAATGGTCACCCTTCATTATATTAAGGGAACATTATGTATATGTATGTATATTAATAGCTTATACTCACTTAATATGATTAAAATCATCATTTAACAGGTGAACAATTAGAATAAACAATGATTTTAAGATTGACCTTCTATTATATAATATTTTACTTTAAAACATAAGGCAGATTGCGCATTTCATCGTCTATTCTCATAGTCAAACGGAACCGGAATAAAATATTTCAAAAGCTGGCAACCTGCTTGCGGCAGGAATTTTCCAGGCAACCCTGTTTTATAGTGTTCAGAAAAAAAAGCTTTAATTTGATATATAATTCATTAAAAAAACACATGAATGCAAATTATTAACATTTAGTGACATGTTTAAACCAGGCAACCCTAGACTTGCGGCAGACTGAGAGCTGGCAACCCTTAATTTTCCAATTCCTTATGCGATTATCTTTCAAATGGTGTGCGATTCATATAAAAAACATATGAGTGCAATTTTCTCCAAAAACGAGTTACGAAAAAATGTAATTAAAGGTGATTGCTATAATTGATTGATTGATTCTTCCAGGCAACCCAGGTGTAATCTGTTTATTTATTTATTTATTTATTTATTAAGGACAACTAACAAAACATACACTTAATCAGATATTACAAACATGTCTTAAAATTATTGGCTTAGTGTTGTTTTACTTATAAGCTGCCACGGCATGATTAGGGACAGTTTCATAATATACTAAAATTAATTACTTGCATATACTTACATAACTATTATTAAATATATATATATATATACATACATACATACATATAATTTTCTCTTATGTAACAAAAAAGAACTTAACAGAAACCACATATAGGGATATATATATACAGGATATATAATAAAACAAACGAAAAATACAATATATAAGAACTAACATACAGATACGTGATCGAGACAGAAGACCCCAGTGTCAAGACGAAGAAGAACGCAGGAATGCAAAAATTCTACTTTTGAACATTTGAAGACTATTTGAGAGGATATCAATGCTAGCGTCAGGTTGTTTTGTCATCCTGTTATACTCGTCAGCTAATCTATTTATTGTAGCATTCAAGCCCAATTTTGTTTTTGAAATTTTGCTGAAAAATAGAGTATAGTTACGTGCACGGGGTAACCTTGAAGGCACATTTATATTTAGTTTCTCAACAGGAAGGGGACAGTCTAGCTTACCATTAATTAATTTATACAAAAAACCTGATCCAACAATTGTCTTCGATCGAACAAACTAATAAGATTGAAATATTCTAAGCGGCTTTTATACGTGGGCAATAGTTTAGCTTTATTACAACTGTAGGAGAGGTGCCATAGGAAACGCTTTTGGATTACTCTCGATACGCTTAATATGCACTTCGTAGTATGGTGACCAGACTTGCGCACAATATTCCAGACCAGATCGAACCAAGGCCGAATAAAGTCTAATCTTGGTATGAGGCTTCTTAAGATCTTTAGTATTCCTTATAATAAAGCCCAGCATTTGAAATGCTTTAGTAGCGATTTTGTCAATATGAATGTGGAATCTGATCCTACTATCGAAATGAACTCCCAAGTCCCTGATAGTTGCTACTTTTTCTAATGCCCTGTTGTTAATAATATAAGCTTGCGAGTCATTTAAATCAGTTCTACGTGAAAATCTTATATACTTACACTTATCTATATTCAGGGCCATGCGGTTAATCTGGCACCAATCGACTAGTCTGTTCAAGTCTTCTTGTAGGAGGTCAGCATCATGCTTGCTTTTTATTTGTTTTGCAATTTTAAGATCGTCGGCGTAAAGAAAGCATTCACTGTGTTTAAATAGTGATACAATATCGTTAATAAATATATTAAACTAAATTGGTCCCAGAACCGATCCTTGGGGGACACCTGATTGGGTTTTAAATGGTTGAGACTATCTCTCTAGTATCCACTCTAGACTCTAGTATCCACTGACAACAACCTTGGAAGTCCGATAACATAAATATGAGGAAACCATTTAATAGATTACCTGTAATACCAATAGATGAAAGCTTGTGAATAAGAATATTGTGGTCGACAGTATCGAAAGCCTTACTTATGTCTGTATAAATTGTGTCTACTGGGATATTACAGTCAACTGAATCAGTCAAAAACGTTACAAATGAGACAAGGTTGGTGGTCGTAGATCGAGCCTTAAGAAAACCAAACTGCTGAGGCGATATCAATTGCTTTATATGCCAGGTGATTGTGGGTCTTATTAGTAATTCAAACAATTTGCCAAACACAGGCAGTATAGAAATTGGTCTGTAATTTTTTATAGATGCCGCATCTCCAGACTTAGGAATGGATACAACTCTAGATTCTTTCCATGCGGTAGGAAAAAACCCGGATTTTATTGATTCGTTGTATATGATCGAGAGAGGTAAAGAAAGCGCTTCAGAACATTCAGTTGCAAATAAACTTGGTATACCATCACATCCTGCTCCTTTACTGCGATCTAGATGTTTGAGGCCAATCTGTACGTCATTTTGAGAGAAAGATAACCCTGCCAAGGAATTTATAATTGAAGAGTTGACTGATGGTGAATCACAGCGTGCTAAAGTGGAAGATGGCGCTGTATAAACGGATTCAAAAAAAGATGCAAAGAGATTACAAATATCAGAGCCATTGGAGGCTCGTCTGCCGTCTAAATGCATTAATGATGGATAGGTACTTTTATTTTGCCGTTTACTTTTCAGGTAAGTCCAAAATAACTTGGGATTTTTTGATAAAGACTCCTCTATGTAACAAATGTATTTCTTGTGACAAGTCTCGATCAAAAATAAACAGCGCTTTTTTAGCATTAGAAAGAAAGCTCATCTAAAGGATTTTTATATTTACGATATCTTTCACGTACTTTATATTTCTCTTTAAGCAAGTTTATTAGTTCTTTATTGTACCAACAGGGATACTTTTGATGTACGTTCTTACTTAAAGGCACGTGCTTCGCTATTACCTCCTTGATTATTTTATAAAATGTATAAACCATATCATCAACATGCATCAGGACTGAGAATTCATCAACCCAAGAAATAGTGTTCAAATCATTTATAATGTTGTTAAAATCAGCTTTGTAAAAATTAAACTTGTCACTGGGAATCTTGGAAGGGAGACAGGGGGCATTGTAACATGACAAGACAAACTCCAAAGGTGGATGATATGGATCAACATTGCTAAGCACATACTTTGCTTATTTGCAAATGCTCAATTGTTTTATTTGAAAGTATTAGGTCCAGAATCTTTCCTTGGTTGTTCAAAATTGTATTTTGTTGCTCCAAATTATTTAGAGCAACAAAATCAACCAACATGTTCCCCAGTGGGCCAGGTAATGACGGGGGCAAGTTATTTTTATTATTGGGCCATGTTATTGAACTTAAATTAAAGTCTCCTAGTACTAATGTGTTACAGTGAGTTTCTAAAATTCGACTAGTATTCTCAATAAAATGTTGAAGAATGTGTTTTTGAATCGGTGGGGGTATGTAGACCGCACATACATATAATTTTTCTAGGGAATCACGCGTGTTGCATATATCCAGTTCGACCCAAAGGTCTTCGCAGCCGCTCTCAAAATTGATTAGTCGGCGCGACTC